>JADLZN010004565.1:0-89054 GCA_018155175.1 Sinocyclocheilus anophthalmus
TAAACAAAACCGCGCGTCTGCGCCATTCATTAACACAGAGAAACGCAGAATTCATATTTAAATATGAAACGTTTTGCGGCTTAATATTTACAAATAATAGTGGGAGTGTGCTCACTTGTGTGTACGTGTGTGTGTGTGCGCGTGCGCGCGCGTGGGTGTGTTTGGTGTTTGTGTGATACAGAGAGTGCGACCATAACGTAGAGACCAAAATGACATGCCGTCGTGTAAATAAGATAAATAACATAAGGCTATTTAGTTAGTTTAATGAAAGAACAATGTATAGAGATGTAACAATGTATAAGAACATGTTCTATAAGAAAGGTAACTTTAAAATGACTTCTGTTTTGATCTGGCACTATAGAGAAAATATAATTAAATAAAAATAACTTGACCTTCAAGGGGAAACACTGACAGTATTTTCCAGCAGTAACTGTCATTATGTATTCTCCTCCCATCCCGCCTTTTTGTGAAACACTTACTCTATTACAAAGCGCAATTGGTCGGAAAAGCGGTGGTGCTTTCATTGTCGGCCGCTATCCTGCGTGTGATTGGCCTGAATACTCAAGGAATGTGACTGAAATGTTCGTCCCATCACCATACTGTGATGGCCCTTTCCGGCCGGAGGCGACGAGGACAAAACAATTTAAAACCCATTATAAAACCGGCATATGTTGCACCCAGTGGGGACATAAATTACTGATTAATAAGATTTATACTGTCTTTTTACAGGCTTTGCGTTTTGCATTGCAAGTCGTGCCGCGTAAACATAAACCATGTCTGCATTTTTGATCGGAGAAATGACAAACAACAAAGGCTACTCTACACTGCCCAAAACTCGTGTTTTAATCATCAGTGGCAAATGATAAAAGAAAAAGTACTTACGTGAGTCAGAACTGCCGGCATTTTATTCTAACGTTACTCTCCCAGGATCAGTAAACAGTCCTCCACAAAATGTGCCGGCGATCCACAGCACTAAGTTGATGTATTTCCTCAGCGACCAGCACGGATCGGCTCTAGGCATGACGAAGCGGATATATCGTCCTTTTTTGGAAGACCAAACAAGGTAGTTTCGCTTTCACAACAAAACACACAGCATCTTTACGCATGGCGGCGTCAACAATACTACAGCGAGAATAAAGGTTACACCTTCTTTCTTTGCGTGAACAATTGGCCGGCGTTATGCAAATCTTCCCACATAGTGATGTAGATATGTGGGGGTGTGTTAGAACGAGTTGTTTTAGGTAGGCGTGGCTGACTCTAACTTTTATAAATAATATCTCTTTGGATTTGAGACTTTAGGTCTACGCACGTTTACGACCTCGTACATCATCATTTTACGCACCAGAGCGACCACGTTCTATCTAGCCTCTCCGATCAGGTACCTGAACAGTCGGAAAAACAAATGAAAATCTGCATCATATGAACCCCTGCCTATTACGGCTCTCTTTTCGCAGCAGTAGTCATGACTTATTGACCCAACTTCCCTACTCAAAAAACTAGTCTATGTCCATGCACACAAGTGATGATCACCTAACATTTACTTAGTGTCTGATTTTTATCCTTGTTTTCACCATTCCTCTGTACACTACTGTGATTTGTATTCTAGGACTAAATCCTCCAGCTGTGATAAATCTGAATGGTCAATCAATCAGCTCGGTCTTTTTAAGTAGTGTATGTGCAACCTGAGTCCGGCCGCAAACAGCCTCATTAATAGTTTCTTTAGTTAAGGATTGTACCAGCTAGTTTCCACATGCTGTGGTCCCCTCTGCTTAAGATAAACCGCATCATGATCCATCTCCTCCATAAATTTCAGACTATTTCTAAGTTGCCTTTTACTCAAAGCTATTGGAGAGAGGTGGTTTATCGTCAGTTGAATTCCTATTCATTATTCCGTGTTTTGTAGATACTTTTCAGTCGAAGGTTCATTAGATAAGTCCCCAAGTCATATCTGCTCACTAAAAGCTGCTTTGTTAATGTCCCACGGTCAACGAATAGAAGGGATAAGTTTAAGGGTACAGAGCCTTTTCAATAAGCTGCTTCACTTTACGGGAATCAGTTAGAGGCTTTGCAATTAAAATCGCACGCGATTGGGGTGGCAAATAGCAGTGTGGTCATTAAAGGCCGTTCTGTGATTGGTATAAATCTGGCCTCACCTGCTTTCAGATTGAGCGGCATTTACACACAGAGTCGTAGTTCACTGACAAGCTAGGCAATATAATCGCAGATGAATCGCATTCGATTATGAACGCGATATCGCTAACTACGGCTGCGTCCCTATCCGATATTCAAAAATATCTAGTGATCGTCCGATAACTGCGCAAATTTTTTTTTTTTAAAATTTGTGTCGAATCGGAGTAGCGTCATAGCAAGGGCAGTTCCAAGCGATCCGAGATTGTGCGTTATATTCTGTGTTACTTCTGAAGCCATACGATAGCTTAAAGGGTTACTCCACCCCAAAAATAAAAATGTTGTCATTAATCACTTACCCCCATGTCGTTCCAAACCCATAAAAGCTTCGTTCGTCTTCGGAACACAATTTAAGATATTTTGGATGAAAACCGGGAGGCTTGTGACTGTCACATTGACTGCCAAGAAAATTGTCAAGGTCCAGAAAAGTATGAAAGGCAGAATCAGAATAGTCCATCTGCCATCAGTGGTTTAACCGTAACATTATGAAGCGACGAGAACACTTTTCGTACGCGAAGAAAACAAAAATAACGACTTTATTCAACAATTTGTCTCCTCTGTGTCTCTCCGCATCACCGTAGCACCATTTTAGAGAATATCCGCTGAATCAATCAAGCAGCGTACGCTCTTCTGTGTCAGCCGCGCTTCACGGATGCGCTGTTTTCATTCAAATCAAAGCGTTTAGGCCCTCTTCTTTTTTCTCTTTACATGCTTCCCTTGGGTGACAAAAAAGAAAGAATTGTTTGGGTAAGAAATATAGAATTGGTCATTACCACTAGCTAGCGACGACCCCTCTATGCTCATTGTTCGAATAGACAACCCCGTCCATAACTCTGCACTGCAGCGCTGTCGATGTAGAATCACCTGAATCCTGGTCTCGCTCCTGTCTCATCGTCTAGGTCTCAGTAGATACATGCATGCTTGTCATTTGTAGGATCCACTGTTGGATGGGCTGTAAAAATGTTTTGGCAAATGAAAGGCGGGAAGTGGCATGGGGGAGATGCGAATTCTAAGATTATAAAAGAAGGGGGGGGGGTGGGGGGGGGTCACCCACTAGCATGACTTCATCTGTTTTTAATTTAGGGTCTCTCTCTGCCAGTATTGAACCCTATGTAAGAAATCTTGGGGTTACATTTAATTCGTTACTCAACTTTGAGAAACAAATTAGCCCAGTGGTAAAGGGCAGCTTCTTCCATCTGAGATCAATTGCTAAATTGAAACTTTGCTTTCATAACATCACGCCTGGATTACTGTAATTCCCTTTACTGTGGCCTGCCTCAAACGGCGATTTCTCGTCTGCAGATTGTCCAAAATGCTGCAGCAAGACTTCTTACTGGAACAAAAAAGAAGGATCACATTACTCCAATTTTAGCGTCTTTACATTGGCTTCCTGTAAAGTTTTGAATTGATTTTAAAATAGCTGTCTTTGTGTACAAGGCTTTATCTGGTCTTGCACCAAAATACATCAAGTTTATTTTTGTATAGTGTTTTTCGCGATGCAAATCATTGCAAAGCAACTTTACAGAAAATTAAGTTTCTACAATATATTTAGTAGTAGCTTATCAGTGGTGACTGTCATTTCATTTTATGGCAGAAAGGATACGAAAAACATTAAAGACGGGTTGGCATCAAAGGGTTGGCATCATCTGAGGTCCTCTGAGGGCTGGCATCATCTCTTCTCAGGTGTTCTGGATCCAGACTGAAGCTTGTGTAAAACCTAGTTACCACGGGATGTTAATCCCAGCAAAAACAAAGAGAAACATATAGAGACATAATTAGCATAGCTGCTGTTCTAACCCAGCAAATGTATTTGTTTAACCCAACTAAAGAATAATAATTGCAATTTGATCAGATAGTACTGCATTACCAAAATTATAGAAAGATGCTTCATTTGAATGCTTGGCCAAAGAGATGTGTCTTTAATCTTGATTTAAACAGAGAGAGTGTGTCTGATCCCAGAACATTTATCAGGAAGGCTATTCCAGAGTTTGTGAGCCAAATGTGAAAAAGCTCTACCTCCATTAGTGGACTTTGCTATTTTAGGTACTACCAAAAGTCCAGAGTTTTTGCGACCTTAGGGAGCGTGATGGAATGTAGCGTGGTAGAAGACTAGTTAGGTAAATACGCACGTGAGCTAACACCGGCTAGAAGGCCTTATAAGGCAAGTAATAAAATTGAAAAAAATTTTTTATGTAACTGATACGGAACTTAACAGGTAGCCAGTGCGGAGACTGTAAAATTGGGGTAATATGATCATATTTTTTTGACCTGGTAAAATCTCTAGCAGCTGCATTTTGTACTATTTGTAGCTTGTTTATTGAAGATGCAGGACAACCAGCTAGCAGTGCATTACAATAGCATATCCATCAGTGACCTTCTGATTCCTTACTCTCCTCAAAGAGCATTTACGTCTAGTAATCAGCTTCTGTTAATTTTCCCACGTTGTCGCTGTAAAACCAAGGGTGGTCTGGCTTTTTCAGCTGCAGCTCCTAAACTTTGGAATAGTTTGCCTGTAAATGTGAGACTTGCTCCTTCACTAGCCAGTTTTAAGTCTGTTCTCAAATCTTATTTGTTTTCTCTGGCTTTTGATTAATGTCAGTTTAAGGTTTTGATGTCAGTTTGCTCTGATTCTATTTTAATGTGTTTATTTTTCATATAATGCATGTTTCCTATTATGCTTTTTATATACTGTGTTTTGTTGTACTTTGGCACAACTCTGTTGCTTTTAAATGTGCTGTAGAAATACATTTGGACTTGACTTGATTAAAATAATTTCCTTATTGTTCGGCTATTCCATTATTATTTATCCATGGCACATTCATTTTTATATGTAGCCTAAGTAATATTGTCCAATGACTTGTTTGCATTATTTAGGTACTATTTTATAAAAATTTTTTTAAGGCAATAGATTTTTTTGCTAAAGCTTTACAAAGCAACAATTTTTAAAGTATCATTTGATAATGCATTAATTAACATGAACTAACAGAGAGCAATTATTATTATTATTATTATTATTATTATTATTAAGTTAAAAGTGAATCTAATGTTCTTTAGCATTGCTGGTGCCATGCCATGAACCCTAACCTCCACAGCAAACAGAATCGAACCCAGCCGTGGCTTCAAAACCATGATATGAACCGAACCGTGGCATTGGTATATTGTTGCACCCCAACTGATCATTACCGTGATATATCGTATTATTGTATATTGGAACATGTCTAGCACTGTATCTGTGCGTCAGTTTTTTTCACACTTCACTGCCATAAAGGACAATTGTCTCCATCTCTGATTCTAATGGGAATTTCTGTGGCACATGCTGATTTTGCCCTGTGTGCAGGGCGGATTTAGTGATTTGGGGGCCCCTGGCAAAATACAGGAATCGGGCCCTATATATTTGCACAAATTTACCTATATCAGCCTTGAGGTTCCTTTCACTGTGCTCGCTGCTTCCCGATCGTGTCCCATGTTGTTTCTAAGATCTTGATATAAGATTTGTCATCAACATGTTAAAATAAAACAGATTCGTTTAAGTTCGGTTGTAAATCCCATTGGTCACGTTAAACGTATTATAAATAGTATTTGAAGAGAGTGAAGGATTGACACTAGGTGAGGTGCGTTGGGTCATTTTGAAAAGAAAGGAGAGGGAGCCACTATGCAATTGTCTACACAACCAAGCTGTCCTAATTCTAACTTTAAAGATACATTTATTTTAACTGCACATTTAAATTAAACTGAAGGAAATTATAAATTTACATTCTTAAGGATTATTTCAACCAAACATGAAGTGTGACTGTGCATGGTCCTTCTTGAGTCTTTCACAAAAACAAGTGAGCGCCATTTAAAAAAAACTAAAATAGGGTCTATATAATATGCACTGTTGCTTAGCATTAAAATTATAGCTTCAGTCGATCCATATAGCATGAGATTGCTGTCCCACCACACACTCTTTAAATTGCTGCACGCTTAAAATGATGACATCTATGATTTCCTTTTAACGCTGCTCACACAATAAAAAAACAAGCCTAATTTTTATTTGTTCTCACTGTTCCCGTGCGTTTTGGTTCACTGGCAGTAGACACTGAGCAGCGCGCATTAGTCTGAGCCGATCTAGCAAAATAGTATTAAAATGTTAGCGTCTTTCACTTACAACTATGCATCTGCTGGATCAGTCTGCGTCGTCTTGAAATTTTACTGGAACTGACAATTCAAGATCTCTTGCCTGACATCTCTGTGTTAAGACAATAGGAACACGGATAGGCATGTCAATAATATCTCACAGTACGATAAACAAAGTATCTACGTAGTGAGTGCTAGACGCTTAGTGTTGTAATTAGTTGTAAATAGAATGCACGTGACGTACTATATGCTAAGTGACTAACGCTGTATGTGCACATATTAGTGCTCTACTGTATATCTTTCAGTGCACTCAATTAAGAGACAAAAATTACTACATCTCCAGGACACCAGACATATGTATATTAATCGACAACGTGACTCGCAGATCAATTCTTTTTCAAGTCATAATGCTGTTTACTAATTTCTTTCTGCTGTATTAAAGTGAGTTGTAATGCTAAACACAAGCATCTGACTATGTTAAACGGTTGTGATCCAACATAAAAACAACTGCAATTAACTATACAACTATGTTATGTATTCACTTAATCGGTGCACGGGGCCTCTACATGGCACCTTCTTCGAACTTGTAGTGTGTCATCTTATGTCCTTAATTTCCACCGGTATGCGTGCTTCGTGCTGTGATATGCAGGCGTCTTGTTCTGGTCACATTATAAGTTGCATCAATAGCAAGTCACATCTGATGTCTCATGGCGAACGTTTTAAAACAACTTTTCAAGTCATGCTATCTTGTCATTTTATTCCAATGAAAATTAAACAAACCTTTTAATTTTTGTACATTCAAAATGCTCCACAACAGAAGTTTACTGTGTAACGAACAATGTCACGGAATCTGTACACTGTGAGGATGTACTGTAAGCTCATAGGAATGCAAAGCCTGCCACACTCTTCTCCCGTACACATTCCATCAAACCGCGATACATGGACTAGGTATGTGAATATTAATTGACAAAAATACTATTTGGCTACATACAAGTCAACACGCGAGCGTTGCGCATGCTTAAATCATTAATTTTACATAATTAAATATCAACGAAATGCTTTCAAATGCGCCTCTTAAATTCCGGTCACATTCCGCTTACACATAAATTCCCCGTTTTATGAATACCAAACTTAATGATTTCTGTTGTTGATACACAGTATTATACTGTTTATCTCACAGTTCTGCTGTAGAAGCTGTGTAAGTGTGTTACTGTCGATTTTGTGGTGTTTTCACAGGTTTTATTATGTGTGATTCTCTCACAAAACCAGATTGATTAACTGTGTACACGGTGACAGTAATGTTAAACGTAGATTTTTCAATGCCTTCTGCGAAATTTCAGGTGTACTGTAAATCTAAATACCGCACCGCCATTGACCCGAAAAACACCCACACAGAATTCGCAGGCAAAATTGCTATTCCTACCTAAAAAATTCAGGACTTCCTGCATACAGAAGATATTATGAAGATTGCGTGTCATCAAAGCAGAAATATTGGTGGTAATTCCCATTGATTCCTAATAGGAAACAAAGACTATGGAATGTCAATGGGACCACCAACTGTTTTATATCCAGCAATCTTCAAAGTATCTTCTTTTTTTTTTAATGTGTTCAACACAAGAAAGCAACTCATACAGGTTTGGAACGGCATTAGGTGAGTAAAAATAAGAATGACAGAAATTTTACTTTTTGGGTTAAACATATCTGTTATCATTCTGCATCGGATGCTTGCACAAGCGGACTAGGCAAGGAATTAGCAGGTGCACATGATTGATGCTTCTTTGGCAGGAGCTGACACTGCAGGTGCATTGTCCCCTTTGGCCTCTGGTTTATGAGTCTCGCTACCTATCGTGCTCGGCCTGTGGGTGCAGCTCTATGACTGCTGGGCGACGTTGGAAGTCTGCCGCCTCGAAACACGTTCATGAATCATCTGTGACGCTCATAACATATTACATACATATGTGTTCCTTCATGCTACGCAGACTGCGCATGTCTACTGCGTACCACTATACAGCTGAGCGGACCTGACGTGTCGGACCCAGGACTGGGCTGGGGTCGGGCGGTGGTGCGATGATTCCCCCGAAAAATAACAATATAGCCTTGATCGTAATTAATAAGTTGTGTAGTAACGAAAAAAGTCTGATGATAGACTCGATAAAAAAAAACGAATACAAAGAAAAAAAAACAGGTGGGGGGGGTGGGGGGGGCGCCGGGCTCGGGGTTCTGTTTACTGTTTCCCGCGTTCTTCTACTTCTTAAAAAAAACGACAATTGCTTAAAATAGCCTGTCATTTAAGGTAATTCAAATAAAAGAGAGGATCATTCAAAACTACTTTTAGTCTACTTTTATTTGGAGCTTAAAGTTAGGCTTTGAATATTTGTATTGAACATTAGTTGGCCACCGTTTTGATTGTATTTTAACTGTTTGTTCTCTTTTGTCCACAGGTGTGAGCTGTGGAGTTTAAGAAGACCTATCCATCTTGATGATTGGTGAATTGTAAACGGTGTGGTTTCTCTGTGGAGACTATTACTCTATTCGTCAGGCATGTATCAAAGAACACAGGAATTTTACCAACTTTAGATTTTCTTGTGGGCTTGCCACATGCCCTTGTAGCTTTAGGACTGCCACTGCCCTTCAGGCTCACATGTATCGCAACCACTCAAAGCGCAAACCAGATGTCAACAGGTCTCACAGATGCATTGATATAAGCTGCCATGTTCAGGGATGTAATTTCACTTCCACAAACTCTTCAAATTTACTTTACTTTTACACATACTTTTTAAATTATTAGTTCACCTTCAAGCCATCCTAACGTGTCGTCTTCTTTTCGGATGACACGGCAAGATCTATTCATTACTTCCTGATCGATCAAGTTTTATAATGGCGGTGGAGTGACACCAGTGATATGAAGTGAAACACGAAACATGCGTCTATCCACATATCATCCATCATAAAAATACTCCACACGGATCTGTGGGGTTAATAAAGGCCTTCTGAAGTTAATCGTTTGTGTAAAAAAAAATCCATATTTAAACAAGTTATGAAGTAAAATATCTAGCTTCTGCCAGACAGCCTTCCTTATTCAAGTTACGGAAAAAACGGAACTGGCGTCACGTCAGTTACGTTTTTTCCGTAAGTTAAATGGGGAAGGCGTAGGACGTAGCGTACGCTTTTTGAACTGGAAGAGTTTTACACTTACTTAAGTTGAATGCAGAATGCGGTTTGGCGGAAGCTAGATATTTTAATTCATAGCTTGTTATATATGGATATTTTTTTACACAAACGCATCACTTCGCATAAGAAGGCCTTTATTAACCCCCCGGAGCTGTGCGGAGTAGGTTTATGATGGATGAATGTGGATAGAGACACTTCATACTCGTTCATACTCGTTGGTCCCGTTCACTGCCATTATAAAGCTCGGATATTTATTAATATATCTCTGATTGTGTTCATCAGAAAGAAGAAAGTCATATACACCTACGGATGTACTATTTGCAGGGTGGAGGAAAGCTATGGGGTATTTTCCATTTGAAAGTGAACTAATCCTTTAAGTCCCACACTAACACTAAATACTGGAAATAATGGCCTTAAAACACGTCTTCATCAGTGAGCATTTATACAAGGCAATCAAGGATGAATTGCGCCAGAGGCACCGGTAATCGTTGGCTGATTCCAGTTAAAACACACTGTCGTTGGCCCTCACGCGCTCTTAATCCCGCTCCGGTCGTCTCCCTTCCCCTACGTACTCCATTGCCTGTGCGCACCCCCGCGATCACACGCATGGTGTGCAGCGGGGTGTGTGCCAGCAGTCCAAAACGTGGGCGTGACGAAAATGACCAGGGGTGGTATCATTTACAGTGCCCGGCGATCATCGTGGTCCGAGTTTTCGTTCGATTACCTTGTGTGAACCTTCCACTGCCGCTTCGTACCTCTGAAAATGTGAAAATTTTTAACAAAATAAGAGAGAAAGAGAAAATTATTTTTTATTTTCTCGGTAACAATAGTACTGTCCCGAGTCAGATAAGTACAAATAAAGGTGATTTACAGCAAAAGAGGCCCCCAAGGACAACAAGATAGCTTGAAATTATAAAAATGACCAAAAGTTAAAAGAAAGTGTAAAAAAGGTAATTACATGTTTCTTAATCAGCTGTGTGGTGGTTTACGCTGGCTTCGACGCATGTTTGGTTTGTTTTGTGATGGTTGTTTGTCTTTGAGTTCTCCAACTTGGGTCTGTTTCTGAACAGTTAAACGTAAAGCTCTGATTATTCTTCAGAAAAATCCTCTAGATCCAGCAAATTCTTTGGTTTTCCTGCATCTTTTGCATATTTGAACCCTTTTCAACAATGACTATGATTTTGTGATCCATCTATTCACACGGAGGACAATTGAGGGACCCAACCCAACTATTACAGAAAGTTCAAAACATTCAAACTGCTGCTCACCCAGAAGTAAACACGAATCTTAAAAACTTATTGAACAGGGAATGAAGAATTCCGCACAATTTTTCTTATTTTTTTTAATATAACTATACTTTATTTTATTACTGTGACCAGTTCCGAAACAAAAGAAGATACCTTACATTTTTGTTCCCCGGAGACCGATAAAAGTACAATTTACCATTGATCTTCGAATGGCCTTAATGCACGTGTGTGTCCGTCTGGGAGCATTCATTGGACTTGTTGAAACCTTGCCTTAATAGTTGTGTTTGAGTCCCTCAGCTGTCCTCAGTGTGCAAAGATGGATCTCAAAATCATACAGGTCGCTGCTGGAAAAAAAAGGGTTTCCAAGTAGGCAAAGATGACTGGAAAATGAAGAAAGTTCTGCAGGCCTGGAGGATTTTTTCTGAAGAACAGAGCTCAGTTAACTGTTTCAAGAACAAACAAGGGACTCATGCAACACCATCACAAACCAACTCAAAAACTGTCGTTAGATCATCCAGGTAACCAACACACAGTATTAAGAATCAAAACTTGTTTGACCACGGGGTCATTATTAATACAAATTCAGCTCACAGTTGGTTTTTGTCTTGTGGACTTGTTACAGTGAAAATATCTTACAGCAGGACAGTACTAATAGAAAAATTACAGTGCTTTTGAATGCTCCTTTAATTGTTTGTAAATAAAAATGTGTCACATTTTCACAGATTCTGCAAGGGGTTCCCATACTTTCAAGCGGCACTGTAAAATATATATGTGTGGGTTTTATTCTATGAAGATTAATTTTTTTTTTTATGCAGTACATGGATTTTCCTCTATTGTGTTTTCCTGCAGTTGGTGTACATTGTAAAAAAAACTCTGAATATCCATTTATGCCACACAACATGTAAGCAGTATATACCATAGGCTATTATCCACCAAAATGTACATTGTATGTATGTTTACTTTTGAGTTGAAAATATTAATGAAAAAAAAAGTACAATTTCAGTCTCCTGCGGGGCCATATGCACAAGCTTTTGCCCATCATTTAAAGGTGTTAATAATGTGAGTTTTTTGATGATTAGTTGTATGTTTGACCTCAATGATTGATTTCTTGCAGGATTATCAGAAGTGAGACTTTTTCCACATAACACCAGCCCTCCTCACCTGGCCTTCATCCTCACCTTCTTTCTTTCTTAAACTTCTTTCTTTGTTCTACTGTGTTATGTAAGTTTGTATTTTACCCATTAATTTTTGCATGAATTGTTCACTGATTTTGAATTTGTTTTTACCATTATAAAATTATTAGGTCCTCGTTTTTAAGAACAGATTGTATATTGTTGCATTTATGTGCACTGATTATTTATAATTTCTTACTTATAAATTTCTTTAATCTTTGTTATTTTTACACAAACATTTTACATTGTTTTGTATCTATGCTATTATAATAATTACAACATGTATTGTATCTGTGTTTAATGATAATTAAAAAATAATGTGATTAATTAGTCGTTTTAAAAACAGATTTTTATTGATTCATATAATCATTTGGTTTACCTATGTAATTTGTTAATTAAACCAACAAAAAAAAAATTGTTTCAATACCATTGTGTAGTTTTGTGCGTTACAGCTTTCAAATGTGTTCTTTTTGATCTGCTTTCCCCTCACCAGCTTGAAATAAGCAATTTTACCGGTTGTTACCTACAAATATAAGAGGTTTTACAGTAGCACTAATAAAACGTACGGTCCGGCGCCTACAACCTGACGCCTCGTGGGGCGGGGGGGCCGGGCGCGGGGGGACGTGGTCGACGGGTCGTCGCGTGACGACGGCAGTAATTAAAATCAACCACACACAAAACACACGGGTACGGTGAGACAGGTAAAAAAATCAGTAAATGTTGTAATAAATTTTAACAGTAAGCTAAACAGTACTGGATTTAGTGGGGTACAGTAATTTTACTGTGGTATGAAATACAGCAACTACTGGATAATTGTTGCCAGTAAGTTACTGTTAATTTGACAATACATTTTTTACAGTGTAGATTCCGGGATTCTGTCCCCATTTTCTACATCGCCCTACTTTTGCTAAGAAGCACGTTCAACGTGGACGCACAGACGGTTGTCGTGCTACTGAACACCAGAGCAACCACTTGTGCGTCAGCACTGAACATGCATCTCGCATATAAAAAGCATTTTAAGGGGCCCTTGACTTTTGGGGGCCCAGTCCCGCCTCTGCCTGTGTGCTTCATCTCTGTTCATTTACGGATTTAAAGGTTCCTGTGATTTTAACTCTTAGTTATACTGTGATGAGTGAGTTATTCTGTTATTTCCTAATGTGAATGTGTTCTTTAAGATCTGGATTTCTTTTGGAAAATCAAGGTTTTTTTCCCTCTTGTTTTCTTCTCTCAGGTTTTGCAGTTTTCCTAATTTTCCAAATTTTGTATCATTAGAGTGAAATTGTTCACCATGGTCAACCATTACCATATTTTCTCTTTCATGAGTCACACTTACATATAATTGTCTTGCGCAAATAGTATCATATTTGGCGTGCTGTCCTGAGGAGGGCTCTGATCTCGGAGGATAGCCGGAACCCAGAGACCCCCCACTCCCTAGTATGGGCTGTAATATTTTTAATAGTGAGGAGCTGGGGTGGGGGGGGTGGGGGTGGAGGAGGATGCCCAGAAGACTGCATGGAGAGGCAAGTTGTTTGTATAATGGACTGAGCTAGTTAAGGCTGATTATCTAAACGAGTTTCCACCTATGCCGATTAGTGATTAATCTGATTGTTCACCTCCCGACCTTGTTATAAACGGCTTTCGTTTACCCCTTACCCTAACAGCAATAAATAATAATAATAATAATAACTACAAATAAATAAATAAGAAACTCAATTCAAGAGAGTTTTATCATTATTTTGTTAAGCAATATCTTAAAACAGTGGGCAGTTCCCGAAAATTCATCCATAGATGTAAAAATTTACATTTAAAATTGTTCTTAGGTCTGTATATTTAACTATTTGGATTTTTGAAGTACCCTGCTTCATTTATCCTGCACACATTGTCTGCTTTCTCTCAAGGGTCAAGGTCAAGGTCAACTTTATTATCCACGAAGGGCAATTTGTTTTACAGCCAACAGTGAATCATATGCAAACAACAAACAAGTAACCACAACACAAACAAACACACAATGACTTCCATTAATAATATACATAAAATTATTTATAATTTAAGAAGCTAATGGCAGCTGGTATAAAAGAATTTTTAAATCTATTAGTCCTACATAAAGGCAAATAATATCTACGAGTAGAAGGAAGCAACTTAAAAACATTCTGCAAGGGATGGCTGGGATCATTCATAATTAACTCGGCCTTCTTCAAAGTCCTAGCCTTATACAAGTCGTTCAAATCATTTAATGTGGTGCCAACAATCTTACTACACACTTTAACAATACCCTGCAATCTGTTCCTGTTTTTAACGTTTAGTGACCCATACCAACACACAAATGAGAAGGTAATGACAGATTCAATACAACAAGAGTAAAACATCTTCATGAAAGTACTGTTCACCTTAAAACTACAAAGCTTCCGCAGGTAGAACATACGCTGGTGGGCTTTCTTACACACAGCATCCACATGAGCCTCAAAGGTCAACTTTTCATCTATTACAGTACCAAGGTATTTAAATTGATGTACAACCTCAACAACATGATCATTAATAACCACAGGATAGATGACTGTAGGATTCTTCCTAAAATCTACAATCAACTCTTTAGTTTTAAGTACATTTATGTCCAAAAAGGACAGTTTACACCAATCAATAAAATCTGCCAGTACAGGACCATGATCAAGATCTTCACTATTTAAAAGGGAAACAATCACTGAATCATCCGCAAACTTGATGATATGACGCCTCTCCAGTTGCGTTCGACACTCATTAGTATAAAGCACAAATAAAAGAGGTGAAAGAACACATCCTTGCGGTGACCCAGTCGAAGAAAAAAGTACATCAGATAAAACCCCGTTTACTTTCACACGTTGAGACCTATCAGTTAAAAAATCCATCAGCCAACATATCAGCCCGAAATCAATATTATAAACCTTAAATAATTAAAGTAAATATTAAATTCTATTTAACCTTTCTGCTAAGATATGTGGCTGGATACAATTAAAGGCAGATGAAAAATGGGGATCATTGATTAGCTCTTGACTTTGGTTCTGTATACATGAATTCAGGTTTTATATAAACATGTTGACATTACCTGATTATTTCAGGAAAGCATTTGGTTGTAATACGTATAAATGACCAAACTGTCTTTGCAGAAGCGCTCAGTCTGTCGGGGAGTTTGCTTTAGTTGGTGGTAGTTTAGGTGATGGATGTCATTCAGATGTCAGTCATGAATGCGGGACTGCTCGAGGCCAGCATGTTGTAAAGCAGCTGCGATGCCTCGATTTTATTTGATATCTGATCTGTCTGTCTGTCTTCGTCTATCTGTCTGTCTTCTTCCTGTCGTCTTGTCTGTCTTTGTCTGTCTATCATCTTGTCTGTCTGTCTATCTATCGTCTTGTCTGTCTGTCTGTCTATCTATCTGTCTGTCTGTCTATCTATCTATCTGTCTGTCTGTCTGTCATCTATCTATCTGTCTATCTATCTATCTGTCTGTCTGTCTGTCTCTCTTGTCTATCTGTCTGTCTGTCTGTCTGTCTGATCGTCTGTCTTGGTCATCTGTCTGTCTGTCTGTCTATCTTCTGTCTTTCTGTCTGTCATCTATCTGTCTGTCTATATCTGTCTATCTATCATATGTCTGTCTATATCTATCTGTCTGTCTATCTTTGTCTGTCCCTGATCTTCTATCTATCTGTCTGCCGTCTGTCTGTCTGTCTGTCTGTCTATCTAATGTCTGTCTGTCTGTCTATCTATTGTCTGTCTGTCTATCTGTCATCTATCTATCTGTCTATCTCCCTATCTTTCTGGCTGTCTTTCTGAACTACTGTCTATCTATCTGTCGGTCTGTCCTGATCTGTCTTCTATCTGTCTTCTGTCTGACTGTCTGTCTGTCTGTCATCTATCTGTCTGTCCTATCTGTCTATCTATCTGTCTGTCTGTCTGTCTGTCTGTCTGTCTGTCTGTCTGTCATCTATCTGTCTGTCTGTCTATCTGTCATCTATCTATCTGTCTGTCTGTCTGTCTACTGTCCTGTCATCTATCTGTCCTGTCTGTCCTCTTCCTGTCTATCTGTCTGTCTGCTGGTCTGTCTGTCTGTGGTGTCGGGCTCGCGCGTCATCAAGGCGAATCCTCCGCCCCTGGAGCTCAGCATCAGTCCGGCGCTCTTTCATCCTCTCTTTGCAGTCAGCTTGAATTCGACAGAGATCAGAATCAGAGCATCGTTCGCAGCACTCGATCCCGCTCGCTTTAGCTGTCCGCGCTGCTGCGGTGGAGTGCCCCAGACGCCGCGCGCTCCTCCACGGACACCGAAGAGCAAACGGAGGAGCGGGTCTTCGGTCCTGACGCGGCGTTAGAATCACCATTTCGGGTATTTTTGGGATCTCTCGGCGACATCTGAAGCGGGAACCATGACGGCCACCAAAGAGCAGCAAAGCCAGAGACCGAATCCGCAGGACGAGGTAACGAACGGCATCTTCATACGTTACACAGTGTTTACAAAAATACGTTTGTCCGCATTTTCTCTTATTTGTAACGTTTATTCCCCGAATCCGGTGAGTATCAGGTAATGGATCGCGCGCAGGCGAACGCAACGCCCGTGCCCGTTCTGTCCGTGACATCGCCGTCAGCTTTCGGTGTACATGCAGAAGATATAAAGCAGCTCCGCTGTGCATTATGTGTGTGCATTAGTCCCGTGACTAATGGACCTGTTCAGGCCGCAGTGATGCAGTGATGCGAGCTCAAGCACGAGAGGACGCTGGATGAAGAGCGACGCGTGTCGGGCAGGTGCTGCTGATGACTGCGTTAAAACTACAGTCTCGGGTTACTGTCGCATAATGTGTGAAAGGTTTTAGTTTGGAATCTATATGAATGTTTAAAGGGAAGGGTTCATCCCAACTACCTGCTGTATCGCTGTTCGTTTCATTAGTATTCCTTCATTTTTGTTCATTTTGCATAACAGATGTCCGACGACAGAAGCCAAGTCAGCTTTATTTCTAAAGCGCTGTATACAATACTGATTGTGTCAAAGCAGCTTTAAATAGTCTGTCAATAATGCAAGAAGACAATAACAAAAATTCCAGCTAAAGTCGGTTCATCGATGATTCAGTGATGTCATCATCCAGAAGTACACATATTCCATGTTGTCTGACAGTTCAAATAAAATCATAACATCTGCATGTTTAGTATTTATACAATTTAATCTTCTTTGAAAATAGTTTGTGTTATATATATTGTAATATTTTTGTTTTATATAACTACCCACACTGCCTCATATAAAAGGTAAAAGTGTGAGGGCACACAGACAGAGATGCTTCATTCGTTCATCATCAATCACAGTTTGTTCTTTTGTGGTATTTTTATTCAGTGTTAACGTGGTTTTTATGGCAAACGTTTGTAACCCAAATAAGCAGCTGAGTGTGTTTCATCTGTGGAGTCCAGTCGTGCAGACGCGTCGCTGCAGGGTGTTTGTGTTTGACAGCTGTGCTTGTGTCTTCATCACGTTCATCGCTGGTGTCTCTCACACGCTCTTGCAGAACGGTGAAAGAGAAACACATTTTCTGCTAGTTTGATATAGCGTACAGTACCTGAAATTCAGCTGTTCTAAATTTAAAAATTCTGCCTGCTGGGAAATTTAGTGCAGATCAAAAGATGCAGCTTTGTTCTTTTTTTTTATTGAAAATACTTTTTAGTCTTCATTTTCACAGCTGGCCTTCTGATGCACAACCATGATTGCTTTAATTATGGGCATTTTAATGTACAAAATGTGGCATTTATTGGAATGATTGACTGGCAGAGGCAACTGTTAAGATTCTTTCATGAATGTTTCCAACACGAATGCTCAGTGCAAACAAGAATATAAATAATTAATTCCTTTGGTGCTATTCACGGCAGGGATGATCAGTCGCTGTACATCACACCAACGTATTTTTCTTCGTCCGATGATAAGCATACGCTGATTAGTAAGATTTGAGCTTTTGATCATGTTTCTCAAGCCTCAATAGAAGAAATCTGCGTGAAAATGGTTCTTTTCTGTAGAAACTTCCACATCATTGCATTCTGTTTTTATTCACAATTTGTACAGTGTCCCAACTTTTTTGGAATCGGGTTTGTATATCAATAAAACATTTAAATAAATAAAAATACAAAAAGAAATTTCACATTATTTTAAAAAAGGTAAACAGTACAAACTCAAACTAAGGCATAAATTAAAATAATAATAATAATAATAAAATACCTAAAACATGCCTGTTATGTCGTGCAACTAACTTTCAAGTTTCAGCCAAAAAATAAAGCTCAAGCATGACAAGCAGCCTTTATGTCTTCTGAAGGCTTGGGCTTTTGTGAGTCAACCATCAGGGAGAGGAAGCTAACGTAGAACAAGAAGAGACCATAACAAATTTTAAACACATTTTTCCTGCAACATGAAAATTAGGTTATTGGGACGAATAAAACATCTCAAGTCCCTAGTAGTTGGTGGGAGTGTGTGTGTGCGTGGGTGTGTTTACAAAGTTGTTTTTGTATACCTTCATATCTGTGTGTGGTCAGTTCACAGCATGATTCGAAATATCTGTTCCAATAAGTTTAAACTTATTTTTGCATTTTATGGGCATTTTTAGCTTTATAAAGCCATTTTTGTCTAAGAGTGTCCCATAATCTTTTGAGTGAAATTCTTACATTTATTCAGTGAATTAGAATAATAAGACATTTTGGGCTGTTACCAAGCAAATGAAATCATTATTGACAAAATTCATCTTTGCAATGCTGAGGAAACGCAGAAGCTGCATGGGAGGAGTTTCCCACACAGAGGGACATGAATGCATTTAACCAGCAGTTACAAATGCATAAATAATATTTTGTTATCTTAAACATAAAACATTGAATAAAACATTGAATTAAAAATTATTTTTAAAAACGAAAAACCGCCAGTAGGTGGCAGCAAGTCACTGTTAATAAGTGAGTCATTGCGACTGAACTGAATCATTTAAATGGTTGATTCATTCAGGAACAAATCACCGTCATGTTGCTCAGAGACACACAACAGCGCTGTAGCTGGACTGTGTTGGAATTATTGTGGGGGCAATACACAAATTAAAGCAAAAGGAAAACAGGCAAGGCGCACATGTAAGTGTGCTCTAGCGTAACTAACCGGTCAGTTTCATGAATATTACCTCGTGGAAGTTGTTTATTGAACTGTTGTATTAAATCAGTATCACATTTGTAATCATGCTGATTTTGGAGGTGAAAATTGGCACTCTTCGTGTGATATTGACTAACTTTCTTTCTGTGGTATTTTTATGCACAATGGCGTTTAGTCTTAAACACAGCTCCTGTCTCTCGCTCGATTTACAGGATACTGTATATAATTTGAAAGCGTCAGGGAGCCGCTATCGATATGCGGGAGACGCCGGGAGAGGAGGGATGTCTGATATGAAATAAACACAAAATATGGGAATCTATTCCTTTCATTCATTGTTAGGATGTAGATTCCGAAAACTTGGCTTAAACCCCTGGAGTTGAATTAATCCATTTCTCACATCCTTTGTTCTTTTTGAAAATTGCATGCACAAAAACAGATGAAACATTCCTCAAATATCTTCTTGTGTGTTCTGCTACAGAAAGAAATGCAAACGACACGAGGGAGAGAGAATGACAGAAATTTAGTTTTTGGGTGAATTATCACTCGCAGGCAGGCGAGTGTGTGACATCAAAGTACGCGAGAGCGATTTGAAAGCATCAGGAGCGTCTGCTCTCTAGAGCTCTCGCAGTATTTGATGTCAGAACTCACCTCAAGAGGAGCAGATGGCAAGATCACATGAGGGAAACATGAACATACACAAAACCCCACCGTTACAGTAACACGACGAGTCCCTGATCTGCTAATCCTGACACTTCACCTTTCAGCAAATAACAATAGTATTCCTCTCAAAAATATGTCGAAAAACTGTTAAAATTAATTGTTTTCTTTTGATGCTTAGAAATAAATGTTTTATATCGGATTAGAGATGATCATTTCGGTTCATTTTCCCGACCGACAACCACCGCTCGTTATCCAAACATTAACGTTAACTGATAAGATTTTAATATTAAATTAGTATTAAATAAATAATAGAATGGACGAGTGTCTGTGCCCATTAAAAATACACCTGCAGCGCTTCTGAGAACAAAGAAAAACAGAATAAAACAATATAAATAAAAAGAATAAAATAAATAGGCCTACACAAAATATTTTTCACTTAAATAATTAACTAATTAAGATGACACATTGGTTGGTTGCATATAAAAACATGCCCCTGTGAGTTAAAAAATATGTATAGAATATTTTTCTTTAACAATGGAGCAAACTTTAAAAAAATACTTGGAAAAAAATACTTTTAAACCGTTTAACTGATAGTATTAATCGGTCAAATTTCTAACTTTCAGTTAACGGTTAAACGGTCAATATGAGCATCCCTACATCAGATAATTAAATGAGTCCAACTCAGAGTACAATGAGATGAGGATCTGAATGCTTCTGCAAATCCTGTTTCACATTGAAGTAATGGAATAGAAATGTGAGATTTGGTGACAGAAATGTATTATTAATGTTGCTACATTTGTAAATGTCAGATGATGTTCAGTGCTGTGTGTTTTAGGGCACACTGATGCTGCTTGATCTATGACATCAGCTCAATGAATGTATTTGACATTATGATGCCTTCACAAATGCACCATTAGCATCGGTTCACATTCATTATGTATTAGTTTCTCTGTTCTCTCTTGAAAATGAAAGCACACAATAACATTATGATGTCAGACGCAGGGAACCATAAAACTACATCTAAAAACAGCACAGCGCTCTGAGAAATGTCACTGCAATTCAGTGTCTGTGTGTGGGATATGAAATAACGATGTGTTTCATTACTGCATTATAGCTCTGTCTCTCGCTCTCTCTCTCTCTATATATATATATACTGTATATAGCTCACTAATCACGGGTTAGGCCTGTGTTTTTCAGGTTTGTGCTCAAATATGTGTGACATGAAAGACAACAGCACAACAACATCCATGCCTGTAATTCTGTGTGTTTTGTGCCGCCACATGCTCTGATGTACTGTATGTAATAATCAACACACTCAAAAACTTTGGTTTGCTGTCAGGTAAATGTTCATCCCACAGGAATGCATTGTGTCTTGTACATGCGGAAGCTTTGCATTTTACTGTGAAAGCACTTGTACTGTCTGTAGATTGTAGAGGTTTCCAGATGTTGTGTTCAGTGGCGAAAACCTTTCAGATTGGACATAACTTCTTTTTTAAAGCCAGTTACATAACAAAAAGCGTAGATTGGTCTAATTTGAATCTGAAAAGTAAGAGATACTCAGTTGCTCAGAGTAGATCTTAAGACACAGTGAAGTTAATGCAATCGGCCCCTGATGTCCGGATGATTTTATAATCCTGACATGCACAGACCTTTACAGACACACGTTAGGAGTATTTTGCACAGTGACATTGCTAACGTTTGCTTACGTGGATATGTGTATGGTTTTTGAGCGGTTCGTGTGCACACATGTCTTCTGTATTGATTATGGTGTTTGGTGGCGTGTGAAGGAACGCAGTGAGAGGAACCTGAGATCTGCTGCTCATGTTGAGAGATGAATGATGGTTCGGTGAATCTGTTCATCCTCTGACCGACCTAAATGTGCCCTCGGCGAGGTCAAAGCGAGCAGCGATTTCTCTGTCTTTATACACGTGTGCAGACGATCACAGCCAAGGTCTGAGGAGTTCATTTTCATCAGTTCATTGTTTTTTTTGTTTTTTTGTATTATTGCTCTCAACTGAAATTCAGCAAATCACCACATCACGTTGTTTAACCCTTTCACCTGTTCTGCAGACAGAGAGCGAGAGCTGTAAGGTCGAAGAGTTTGCAGGTACATGAGGACTTTGACGGTGATTATCATTGACTGAAGACATTATGTACAAGATCTAAATATGACTGTCCTTTAAAACAGGATTGGTTTGCTCTTCTAAACTGATTCAGGAGCTTTCGTTTGGTCACTCTGATGTCAAATTCCACTGTTAGCCTGAACTGTCTCTATTATATCGCCTCGCTTGTGTTTTATTACATTCAATGCTCTCTGACCACTCGTTTCAGCCTCTAAACCAGGAGGAACATGTTTGCCGAAAGACGGGAAGGCATTAGTTGTCATCAGTGAGCAGAAATGTTCCTGTACAGTGTTTACAGTCCTTCATGAAAGTGAAGGTTTGATAAGTTGATGAATGACTAGAGTTGGAGCAGAAAGCATTTTGTCCATGTGCTGAAGCTCCGGGAATCATGACAGAACATCTCGACAGAAATCATGACTCCAAATTAACTAGCTCACATGAGACGTGCTTCTGTTACCCAGATCATTTAGACTCGTCCCTCATTGAGTACAAATTAACTCAAATGAAAAAATTCAGTACAAATGAAACCTTTAGTATTACTCGCTCATGTCATTACTAGATGTTAAACCTCGACATTCTTGCATTGATTTCTGTGGCAGCTGAAGAACTGAGGTGTTTGTGTGTGTTTGTGTTTCCTGAAGGACCTGGCGGGAATGAGTCCTCCTCAGAGGAACTGGAAGGGGATCGCCATCGCTCTGCTGGTCATTCTGGTGGTCTGTTCTCTCATCACTATGTCTGTGATCCTCCTCACTCCAGGTACTACAGCAAACCCATAATGATGAGGTACAAGTTCATCCTCATTCATTGTGATTTTCTCACAGTGCTCGTGTTCACAACTCTCCAGGCCCTAACTGAGATTTTTGCATTGTGAAAGTCTCGAGCATTAGGCCAGCAGCAATGTGAGCGGCATTACTCAATCTGCCGTTTTTTACGTGATGTGTGACGCCTGCAGCATCTCCGTTACTGACCTGGTGCTCTTGTCTGTCTGTTTGTGTGATAGTCGATACGCAACCTGGCAGCGACACCAAGCTGATGGTGGAGGATCTTTTCAGCACAGATTTCTACGTGCACGACCCTGAAGCTCATTGGATCAACGGTAAGACGATACGACCACAGAGCCACATGCATCGTTAATTTCTAATGGATCTCATTCATTAATCATCTGTACACCATCATGAGCTCTTAAGCACAGCTGATCGCAGAGGATGATTGATCATGACCGCAGACACTGAGCAATAAACATTATAAATCACTAATTTGGACGAGAAGAAACCATCTGTCTGACGTACATTTTCCATCAAAAGTAGTTTTTTTTAAATGCTCTTCAGATTTATCTGAAACGTTTGAGACCACAAACATAGACTAACAATTTTAAGCGGTTGTGCAGCCGCAGCAGCGCTCTGCATCAGAGAACGCAGAAGAAATCAGTGGAAATGTGTGGGGGTGTAATGGTACACGTATTCGTACCGAAAATTTCATTGGAAACTTCCAGTTTTATATATTGTTACTCTTGATAAGAAACAAAGTCTCATCTTTCAAATTATGTCCTTTTTTCAGGGAAGGAAAGGGGGAAAAACAATAAATGCCTTCTGGCGGATCTTTTGAGGTGGCGCGACAGACGCTGAAAAATAAAACGCCTCAAGTTTCAAACGGCAGTGCGATCATCTCTTCCTCTTTACTTGTTTTAACACAAAATATACATGAATGAACATCTCATGCCTACACAACCAAGTTAAAAACAGCTTGCAACAAATAAAGTCACAAGCATTTACATCATCCGGAAAGTCATCAGTCTCCACAGCTCGTAAGTGCGCAATAAATGAAGTCTAGAGAAGAGCATTTCGCCCCCCTGGAGTAAAAGGAATATATGTCAACAACAAACAAAATTTTTATAATTTAGAAGTTAATTTAAAAACTGCATTATGTGCAATTTACATGTTAGCATACAGTTTTTTTTAAAGTTGAGTGTTGCTTGTTATATTTAAAAATAAATAGTATTTAAATTTAAGTTTGGGCTCTGTTGTTAACTGTAACCTCATAGTAGGCCTTGATGATCCTAGGATCTATAGTTTAGAGCATAAGCTGAGGTCGATTTTAGTCGCTAAGAAAATTGTAATTATAAGTGAGTTTATTTAAAGAAAGAGCAATTGGTTCAGTACACCACTGTTTAATTAAAAAAAAAAAAGTTTTTGCCCCTGCTGTACCAAAACTGTACCTAACCATCATGTTTGTGTACCGTTACACCCCTAAAAGTGTTTTGACTTTTTAATTAGAAATTCTGTACATCCAAAGTGGGAAATGCACTTTGCATTTTACAGACAGATTTGAAGCCACTAACCTGGAGAGTGGCATATATACATATACATAAATAAATGAATTGATTAAAGACGAATGTGCCAGATTCCAGCCTTGCTGAAGCTCCCCCAGATCATCACAGATCCTCCACCAAATTTCACAGTGGGTGTGAGACACTGTGGCTTGTAGGCCTCTCCAGGTCTCCGTCTACACTTTTTACACTTTGAAGCTTCCTGCAGGACACTGTGCAGGAGCACAACGATTTGACATTTTTCCATATTTTTGTCTCTATGAGGCTGTAAGTGGAGAGTGTGTCAGTTTAACACAATGTGAACTTCCTGTTAGTGCTCATTCCTAATTGAAGACTATGTCAAATACTATTTCCTGCATCATAAGAACAAATGAGACGTCACGTGGTAGAAATAGTTGGGCCAGCATGTAGGAAGTGAATGTGTTTGAATAATACATGGAGTGTGTGAAAGCATCTGATGATGTGACTTTGAAAACTTGAACTTTCAGATTTGTGAATACTGTCTAGTTACACTGAAACATTTTGCCCATACCGGCTCACAGGCCTTTGCATTGTGTGGGTGTGTGTGTGTGTGTGTGTCTGAGTGGTGGATGTGGTAGTTGCTATGGTAACAGGATGGGGGAAGGGGATCTCAGGTCTTACCCTGGCAGCAGCAGCATGAATATTTCATTGTGAGTGTGTGATGCAGTGAATCCTTCAGCTCCTGCTTCTCTTCCAGACAGATCTGTGTTTATCAGAGTCCTGCAGTCACTCCAGACTTCAGCTTAAAACTGTTCTTCAATGAGTCCTAGCCATGAATGCATGGGCGGCGCTAGGGAGGGGCTAGCAGGTGCTTCAGCACCCCCAAGAAAGTCCAAAGCACCCACATAGCACCCCCAAAAAATGAAATAAAATAAAAGCATTTGACTCATAACGCATGCATAACTCGTGCAATGCAGCGTGACGTGATTTGCAGTTGCACTTGTCATAATGTCATAGCATTTTATTTTAAAAATGGATCGGTTCCTTGTGCCAAGTATGCCTGCCCCCGACTAAAGATTTTTCTAGTCAACTAGTCGCACGTTTATATTTAATTGATTAATATAATAACCTACTAAACCATCCTTTAGGCATATAGGCGTGTAGTCTATATTTTGTGCTCAAGCGTATGCATAAAGCTTGCCACAAAGTACGGCAAAATTAATGATTATGAATGTGCCCGGGGAAAAGAAGACATTTTAATTATTTATTAATAAACTAGTGCTTTCAGTGAGTGTCGGTTGCAAAGATGAAGTTACCGAATGCCGACGCGGACTCGTCATCTTCACAGTAATGGAAATGCACATTTTTATACGGACTACATAATTAGAGTTTTTTTTATTGTTCGTTCAGAGTAGGACACAGTTCAAGATATATTTTTTTCATTGATTTTTTTTTTGTGAGGCAAGTAGGTGGTTCATTTTGTGACGCGCTCCATTTCACGGAGGGGGGGGGAATGGCGAAATCCTGTTTATTTTTCTCTATTTTACAAAAGTCCACATTTTGTGTTATTGGAGGTATGTAATAAAAGCAGAACATTTTTTTTACGAATGATGTAGCTATTAGGCTATTCTTATGACCAAAAATGATGGAGTAACCTATTCTAAGTTCTTTCCGCAGGAAAAAATGCAAGGGATTGCGTGGGCACCTCCATGTCATGCAGTAAGCGCAATAATACTCCCACACTTCTCATAAACACTTGATATGCACATCTATAGCGCATGTTAATCTAAATTAACGTCAGAGTGAACCGCCATATAGCAGCCCTACTCCTTTCCACGAGAGATAATGTGAGTGCTCTTTGTCCTGACTCCTACAATATATGTGAGAAGCAGCTGTGGCGATGCCCGAAACAGCAGCTTGGTACATTTGGCTATCAATACACAGAGAGAGAAGGCTCTGGTTTGAGACCGTAAATACCAAGTAAATATATCCCCAGTGCCTTTTGATGTCATATTGCCTTTGACTCACATTCCGAAATGCTTGTTCAGTGAATTTTAGGTGGACTGTATAAAAATCTTTGGGAACTGACTGATCTAAAGGCTACTTGTTTAATTTCATAAAACGAAAAATTTTAATTAAATTGTGATGAGCCAAACAATCAGGTAATACAATATTACAAAATCGAGTGGGCGATTTAGGCTATTTTATTATTATTATTATTATTTAATAATAATAACAACATTTTTGATTATATTTACTATTAATATCCCAGCTGCCCCTGCCAATGATCTAGCACCCCCTCAGCACCCCCCGCGTGGATGTGATGCAGCTCAGTCTGACGTTACTCTGAGAGCATGCATATCACCCTCTCGTGAGCGTTCAGCACGTGACCCTCAGAACGCATCACATCTGCAGAGCACGAGAGAATAAATATTTAATAGCAGGGGTTCTCCTGTCTCACGCTGAATCAAACTATGGAGTCATAAATGCTTCAGTGTTGTGCTGCTGTTGAATAGAGACTGTTGTCTGACTGCTGACAATGAGATGCAGCTGTTCTTCTGGACAAACTGTTTCTTCTTCTAGAACCTCTCAGCTTAATTCAGCTCTCACTCAGGTATCTTTGTGCCATTTAACAGCAGCTCGCACATCAGATCTGTAAGGATAAAAGAAACTCAGATACTTTGATCTCCTGAGAAACAAACAATACACTGGCATCTTCAAGACACACCCACGACAGAGGGGTGATGCGGGAAACGCCTCTCTCACATATGCATTGGTTCCTCCTCATCCCATTCCTTCCCCGCACCCATCCTTCTCTTCACCCAGTTCACTCAGAATGGTCAATGGTAGAATATAATTTTCTATATGAATGCAAATAAGATTTACATTCGTGTTTGGTTTCATTTGAATAGTTTCAGGGCGAGTGGTACAATGGCCTTAATCTTACTAAAAGATAATCCAGATCCTAAGAGTTAAAAGATATTTTGATTACTGTAGAGGGTCATTCCATGCAAAGTTACCTTTTGTTTCCATTAAGGTGTAGACCACCCAGGTCTGGGACCTGGGTTAATGTAAATTACATGCCTCCATTTGGAGGATGTCTTATCTTTGTTTTGTATTTAAAGGATTACAGCAAAAGGGTCAGCCGCCCCCCCCGATTCTGAGTCAGCGAGAAGGCCCGTAGTGTGAAGGGTGTCCACACACTTCACTATTTATTTTCTATACATTAATTAAACTTTAATCTCAGGTAGCATTTACTCTTAGATTCGTCTTGAGTCTATTTTACGTGATATACATTGTTACATTTGGATGATTCCATTCTGATTTACTCTGGAAGAGTTATTGTCTCAAGTAGATTAAGTGGAAGGCTTATGTTTCCGCCAATCTGCGTCCTAGGGTTTAAGGCACACATTAGATCTACAGAGTAGAGAAGCCTTGGGGCGAAATTTCTGACTAACAGCTTGATCTTATAGTTTAAGTTGTACTCAGTTACGGTAACCATGTATATGATTTCAGAATTAATTAAGTTGTACGAAGCTAAATTAGCTGTCGGGGTCTAGACAAAGGGGGTCTAGAAGAACCGCTGATTAATATTTTGAGTGTTAATTAAGTTGTACGAAGCTATCAGCTGTCGGGGTCTAGACAAAGGGGGTCTAGAAGAACCGCTGATTAATGTCGGAATATTACATGGGTAGGTGTAGGGGGCTAAACATTAGCCACAAACCTCTGAATAAGGATTAGAATGGCGAGTTTTGTCAAAGTCATGAGTAAAACAGAATGATCAAACACTCACCTAAATTTAATGAGTAACAAACAACTCTCTTAACCTTTTTCATTTTTGGAGTCAGATGAATAAAAGAGGTAAAATACAAATTAAAGAGTTAATTAGAATAATCGAATGTAAGAATAATCAGAGACCGACAAACAACCAAATTTGCCTTTCAACCTAAATTCGAGTTCATACTAAAATGGAGTCAGATTGAGTTAAACCTAAATTGAATAACTCTGTGCGCTGAAAAGACAGAACACGCAAGAAACCTTCATCCGCCACTGTGCGCGGACCTTACAGATCCGTGATCTGTTTATCAGTGGTTGTGTAAAAGAAGTGTGAGTGAAGTCTGATGTTGTTTGAATGTATTTCTTCGCGTAAAATTAATCTTCAAATGCAAAATACCATCGCTGGAAAAGTAGCCTTTTTAGACAAATGTTTGTGCTGTAAAAACATTAATCAGCATTATTCTGAGCAGCCCTTCATCTAGCCTTATGATGGACTACAAATTACTCAACAGTCCAGAAACAACAGCAAAGATCTCCTGACTTTAGCCGTTTTCATTCCTCGAGCTTTCAGCATTAAATCAGGTGTGTCAGTTCACCAGATGCTTTCTGCTTTCAGCACTCAGAGTTTTGTTCCGGTTTAGAGCTGGAAACTGAGAGCTTTATTAATGTTTCACCGTCTGCTTTTCCTCACTGCAGTCAATAGCAGCTCCGTGTGACTCTCAGACTGGAAATGTACCTTTACAGCCATCATGCAGCTCATAAATATGAATAACTTGAGGTGAAACAGATGAGCAGTTCTGCTTTACATTCTGTCTGTTTATCCGTCTGAAGATAGATCGGACACAAGCGAGAGCACAGGTCAAATGCAGAAAAGAAAGAGAACTCGTTTTGAAATGAATAGGACTTAGCAAATACATGACAAGTCATTTGACAAGCAGCAGCTGGTCTGTTAGCTGTGTTTACACTGTAAAATCTAAAAAGACATAGATGGACGAATCAGATGTGTGTTCACATTCATTTACGCATAGCTGCCTGTGTTTACATTAAAAACCCTCCAAGAGGAGCATTTTAACTTTCAAAACATTACAAACTAATCACATGACTTGCTATTAAATATTGACTGTCTGCTTTTTTCTCTTTGCCAGAATCTGAGGTGATCTACAGAAATCACCATGGACATGTGATCAGGTTTAACATCCTCACAAACGAGACAGAGATTGTGCTGAAGAACACCACATTCGTGAGTAAAAACTTACCACACAAACACTGAACATGCAGTTGAGCTCATATGTTTACATACGCCTTACACAATTTACACAATTCACAGTGTTAATCATTAAAAAAATAAGAGGCATCATCAAAAATTTTGTCATTTTCTTTATTTAGTACTGTCCTGAATAATCTATTTCAGCTAACCGATGTTTACATATAATCTACAAGACTAAATAATAGCTGAATTTGCACAAATAACCACGTTTACATAATAACTCATAACAGAACTACATGCTTAATATAGCAGTCCTCTTATACTTTATGCTGCTCTATTGTTTAATAAGAGTGTCATTTTTTGCAGTTTTAAACTGTTTAGTTTTAGTAGATGGCCATTTGGAATGTTTTAAGTTCTGAAAGTTACAGAATGCTTTTATAGTACAGATTATAATATTTATTATAGTATAGATTATAACTTTTATCTCTAAAGATCATGAAAGTTAAACTTTTTCATGTTATGACACCTTAAAGGGGTCTTATGATGCAATTTCAATTTTTCCTTTCTCGTTGGAGTGTTACAAGCTCTTGGTGCATAAAGAAGATCTGTAAAGTTGCAAAGACTAAAGTATCAAATCCAAAGAGATATTCTTTATAAAAAAAAATAAGAGTCAACCACGCCTACCAAAAAACGGCTCGTTCTAACACGCCCCAACATGTCTACATCACTATGTGGGAAGATTTGCATAACGCCGCCCAAATGTAAACGCAAAGAAAGAAGGCGTAACTTTTATTCTCGCTGTAGTATTGTTGCTGCCGCCGCCATGTCGTGAAGAGTTGTGTTTTTCGTTGTGGCACATGTGGTTGGCCAGCCGCTCCGTTCTCAAGCCTGCCTGCCTCCACTCACTCTAGCCCGCCATGTGTGACGCTGTGTGTTTCATTGTGAAAGCGAAACTACTTTGTTTGGTCTTCCAAAAATGAAAATCAGTGGTTAAGTTGTATTTACAACACTGTTCAGAACATCTCTGTCAGGGAATCCCTTTTTCTTGAAAAAAAAGACAAAGAGATTCAAGTTGCAAGCGCAGTTCAAAGGTTTATTTTCAGAAAACCAAACCGGTAACCAGCCTAGAAGAATGCCAGGAATGAAGATGCAGAATTCCTCAGCAGCGCAGGGACTACAATGGGCAGGTGACCGAACCGGACGACAGTCTAAGGAACAGCGGCCTCCACAGACAAAGCAAGAGATCCTCACAGTAGCAGGTGGATCCACAATAGTCCGACGGTCACTTCACAGGAAGCCTCCAACAACGCACAGATACGAGAGCAGCAAACAGGAGACAGGAGAACACTGAACAGAGAACCAGAGTGAGCAAACAAACGATCCGACAGGGAATGAGCAACAAACAACTCAATATAAAGGGTGCAGCTGATCAACACCAGCTGACCCTGATCACTAATCAGCGATCATGAATTGCCCAGCAACGCAGGTGACAGCAAAACACGCACACAGACACACACAAAACAAAGGAGGAATCCACAGACCTGCGAACCGTGACAGTACCCCTCATCCTAAGAGTGCCCCCTGGCACTCCCATGCAAACGTACCTGTCGATTGTAATCTCTGCTTACCAATATCGTAGTTGCGTTCAGCGGAAGACAGACGATGAGAATAAAACGCGCAAGGATGCATCTTGCCGTCCGCGAGGGAACGCTGGGAAAGTACCGCTCCAGCCCCCACCTCAGACGCGTCGACCTCCACCACAAACTGACGTGAAGGGTCGGGTGTCACCAGAATAGGAGCCGAAACAAAGCGGCTTTTCAGGTTGGAAAATGCAGCATCAGCTGCAACGGACCACCCGAACGTCACCTTGGTGGAGGTCAAGGCAGTCAAAGGGGCGGCCAGATGGCTGTAATTACGAATGAAACGTCGGTAAAAATTGGCAAAGCCCAGAAACCTCTGCAGGGCCTTGCGGGAATCTGGGGTTGGCCAATCAACCACAGCCTGAATCTTGTCCGGAGCCATTGCGCACCCCCCGGCCGACCACAATTTTTTAAAAAAAAAAAAAAAAAATAAACCCCAAAAAACTGGAAACGACTGCTGTGCATGAAAACGGCACCAATTCTCCGCCTTGACAAAAAGCCCATTCTCAAGCAGCCTCTGAAGCACTCGCCTGACGTGCTGAACATGTTCCTGGAGAGAACGAGAAAAAATCAATATGTCATCCAGGTAGACATATATGAACTGATCAACCATATCTCTCAGCACATCATTGACCAGTGCCTGGAAAACCGCGGGAGCATTAGAGAGCCCAAACGGCATAACAAGATACTCAAAGTGCCCCCTGGGGGTATTAAAAGCGGTCTTCCACTCATCTCCCTCCCTGATGCGGACCAAATGATAGGCGTTGCGAAGATCCAACTTCGTAAAAAAGGAAGCCCCCTGCAGCCGCTCGAAAGCCGAAGAAATCAGCAGCAAAGGATAAAGGATTCTATGCCATGATAGTTATTAAACCCTCGATAGTCAATACAAGCCGAAGAGAACCATCCTTCTTACCCACGAGAAGAATCCCGCCCCAGGCAGGGGAAGAAAAAAAAAAAAAAAAAAAAAACGAGGAAGGGCGGATGCATCTTGGCTGCTAAGAGAATCAGACATATATTTCTCCATGGCCCTCCCTTTCGGAACAGGGAAAGCGAAAAAAATATAAACTGCCTTTAGCGCGGGGAAAGGAGGGATACAAGGGTCTCCCACTGGCATAAATGTTATAGCACACAGTCATAAGGATGATGCGGAGGAAGAGAAGCAGCCCGGGACTTACTGAACACTCCCTTCAGGTCGAGGTACTCACTGGGCACGTTTGACAGGTCCATATGCTCATCCTGAAACACAGAACAGGACACAGAAGAACAGGCAGACAACAAACAAGACGCATGACAAAAGTTACTCCAAGAGCAAACAGTGTTCTGTTCCCAATTAATATGGGGATTATGACGGAACAACCAAGGATGTCCAAGGACCACGGGAACTAAAGGAGAGTCAATTAACAGGAGAGAGATCTCCTCAGTGTGATTACCAGAGGTGATGAGCTTGATAACAACAGTACTTTGGGTGACTGATGGCATAACCTGACCACCGAGAGCATGAACAGATATGGGACGCGGAAGCTTAACCACAGCAATGTCCAGCTGAAAAGCGAAAGAAGCGTCAATGAAATTTCCCTCCGCTCCCGAGTCCAACAAATCCTGGCCATTGTGGAATCTATTGGCCCATTGTAGTCTGACCGGAAGGAGAGTAGCAGAAGAGGATTTCTCCAGAGATACACCACCCGTCAATAACCTCTGGTCTATTGACGGGCTTGGGCTTTTACCGGGCAATTGGTAACAAAATGACCAGCCACTCCACAATAAAGACATAGTCCATTGCTTCTCCGGCGATCCTTCTCCTCCCTGGTCAGTCGCGTTCTGCCCACCTGCATGGGTTCCGGATCGAGAGCGGAACTGACCGTAACATGAGAAGAGTCTGCCAAAGGAAACGAAAACTGACGAGTGCGTTGATCACGGCGTTGCAGACGATTATCCACACGAATTGCCAGTTCAATCAAACCATCCAGGACTGTGGGCAAATCAAAGCAAAAATTCCCTTGGATACGGTCAGCCAACCCCATGCAGGAACTGGTCCCACTGTTTGCCTCCTCGTATCCATTTGCTCTCCGCCGCCCGAGTGCGGAAAAGCAATTAGAATAGTCATAAACCGAGAGCGGTTGCCTTGTGTAATTCCGCAACTCCCACGGTGCCTCAGACCGAGAACGCTCGATCAAACACCTATCCTTAGTTCTTCGGTAAAAAGGACTAGCGAACACGAGAACCCAAAGAAAGAAGCAGCAAGGATGTTGAATTTCCCCATACCGCTGCTGACCCACAGAGCAGCGAGGTACCGGTGGTGGTAACAGGGTGCGTAATCATTAACGCACTTAAGATCGATCGTTGGGAAAACGTATGGGGTTGAAAAGTGTGAAAAAACAAAGAACATTTCAGTACACAAATGCTCCGATCCCATTGCTGTGGATCACCCAGAATAGGGCGGAGCGGGTGGGGGGTAGACGAGGCTCGCCTGATGATCCACCGCTAGATGGACGCGTGGGGGGTTTACAGGCCAGTTGGGGTGGGGGGGGGTGGGGCTTTGGGGTTGGTATGGCCACAGTGGGTTGCTCAGGCTGTTATCAGTTGGAGTGGCCGGAGGGAAAGCTGGGCAGTTACCTCGGACACCTGCGCCACCAAGGCCTGCACTGCACGACCCGTTGCCATGATTTGTTCCTCCTGTTGATCCAAACGAGCATTGTTACTGGTAAGAAACTCTCTCCATTCAAATCCACTTGCTGAATCCATCCTGGTCGGATCGTTTATGTCAGGGAAATACAGGGAAAGACAAGAGATTCAGTTGCAAGCGTTCAAATGTTTATTTTCAGAAAACCAAACCGGTAACCAGCCTAGAAGAATGCCAGGAATGAAGATGCAGAATTCCTCAGCAGCGCAGGGACTACAGTGGACAGGTGACCGAACCGGACGACAGTCTAAGGAACAACGGCCCCACACACAAAGCACGAGATCCTCACAGTAGCAGGTGGTTCCACAATAGTCCGACGGTCACTCCACAGGAAGCCTCCAACAACGCACAGATACGAGAGCAGCAAACAGGAGACGGGAGAACACTGAACAGAGAACCAGAGTGAGCAAAACAACGATCCGACAGGGAATGAGCAACAAACAACTCAATATAAAGGGTGCAGCTGATCAACACCAGCTGACCCTGATCGCTAATCAGCGATCATGAGTTGCCCAAGTGGTTTAAAGCAGGTGACAGCCCCCACACACGCACACAGGGACACACACACAAACAAGGAGGAACCACAGACCTACGAACCGTGACAACTCTCAACCCAAATATTGAGATGTGTGCAGCAAATTTTATTGAGGACTGTTTCCTGATTCTGGTAGATTAGACTACAATGCCGGCTGTTCTGTTCTGACTCAAAGATTGTAAGTACGTTTTTATATTTAAAGGATTTGCCACTGACGATTCAAACGCAAGTTTTTTTGAGCGTGTAGAGTAGCAGTGTAGAGTAGCACTTGTTGTTGTCATTTCTCCGATCACAAATGCAGACAGGGTTTTATGTTTACGCGGCGTGAAGCAAGGTGTAAAAAGACAGTATAAGTAATTATAATCCGTAATTATGTCCCCACTGGATGAAACAAATGCCTGGTTTATAATGGGTTTTAATGTTTTTGTCTCGTCGCTCCGGCCGGACAGGGCATCATCACAGTATGGTGAGGGGCGTAACATTTCCGTCACACGATTGAGGAATTCGGCCAATCACAACGCACCGGATAGCTGGCCAATCACAGCACACCTCGCTTTTCAGACGATGAGCTTTGTAAAAATCGACGCGCTTCGGAAAGGCGGGGCATAGAGGAGAAACAATAATGTATAGTCTGTGGAAAATAATGTGTTTTTGAACCTTAAACTGAAATACATTACACCAAATACACAAAATAATGTTCTTTTTAGCAGCATCATATGACCCCTTTAAGGTTTTCATAACGAGACGTTCCCAGCAGAAACGTTGAGGCACAGTCTGTAGTTTTTGGGATATGAATCTTTATGACCCCATGCAGTAATGAGGATAACATATTTCATGTTTTTTCCAGGATACTTTCAAAGCCACCAGATACTCCATAAGCCCAGACATGAAGTATGTGCTTTTTGCCTACAATGTCAAACAGGTATGCTGCTTTCTGCAATAAAATTTATTTTTAATATTTCACTAGCAAGGACCACGCCACACAGCGAAAGTAGGGGAAGTAATCTTTATTGTATAAATATAGGGATGAATAGGCAAGGGAAGGATGGAAAAAGGGGAAGAGATGATAACAGGTTGATTCAGGCGTCCGATGTTGGTGGCCCAGAGAGACTCAGGATGGGGGTGTTGTCTCGGTTATGTGTGGCCGAGTGATTAGGACCCCCCCGAATCAACCTAGAAGGGAAGAGAGGGATGTTGAGGATGGTTAATGGATAAGAAAAGGAGGAAAACGAGACGAACCATGCTGAAGGGTTGGCCTGATATAAGTACGTATTGGGAAGTGAGGTGATTGGATGAGGGGGCTGAGTGGGGCGTGGCCCAGCTCCCGAACCTCTGTTAACTAGTTAACTCCCTTTAAAGGTACAGTTTGTAAAAATCAGAAAACCTGTGTTATTAGTGACTCTGCTGGCGATTACCTGTTGCTCGTGCTCATTCACACTCACTATAGGCACGCGAACGAACATCAGCCGAAACACACAAGAGACTGAACGGCATTCACCAGCATCATGTTAACAGATCATAATCTAATTAACAGCCTAATCTAACCCAACCTAACTGTTATGATTGTTTGACAAAGTGTCACAGCTTTTGGACTTTCCCAGAAAAACTGACCCTCTCCCTTTACATAAAAAACAATCTACAGACTTTCATAGGCAGCCTAGAAAAGTGTTACATTTAATACCTTTAAAGAAATGTTTTGTCCCTGAAAGACAAGAAAATCACAATGAATCATTGAGCTGAGCGCAATAGTGGCATTAGACATTTTGTTTGTACACATATATTTATAAGTGATTGTAAGAAAACGTTCAATAAGAACTCTCGGTAACACTTTACTTGAAGGGGTGTGCATAAGACTGACATGACACCTTCATAATCATGACATGACACATGTCATGAATATGAAGGAGGCTTTATGCATGTTTATGACAACTGTCATTAAGTGTCATTCGCTCAGTTATGTCATTTTTAATGCAAATATGACATTATTTGACCTAACCCTACCCCTACCCTTACCCCTAACCATAGCCCATAACAAAGACATCTCAAACAATGTCAGCTTTGCACTAAAAATTACATAACTGAGCAAATTACACTTAATGACAGTTGTCATAAACATGCATAAAAAACCTTCATATTCATGATATGTGTCATGTCATAATTATGTAGGTGTCATGTCATGATTATGAAGGTGTCATGTCAGTCTTATGCACACCCCTTCAAGTAAAGTGTAACCGAACTCTCATTCTATTAATTATTGTGCTTAAGATCAGATTACACTTGATATTCTCTCTCTCTTTTTTAAGATAATAAGATTTGGTTTTCATTAGCTAACTGTAAATTAAATTAAAGATTGTTGTGTTTAATATCAGTTGTTGTTTTCTGACCGTAGGTTTACCGGCACTCGTTCACGGCCTCCTACATCATATACAGCATTCACACCAGGTGGAGTAAGAGCTGTTATTGATCTCACTGTATACAGACATACAGAGAATACAGACACAATAGAATTCAGTCTTTAAACATGAATTTACTGTAGAAAGTGTTCTAGACAAACTATGTGAAATGAGCTGAAGGGTTTAAATATCGTGAAGCCAAGTACTTCATTACAGTATGAAAGTAAATAAGTGCCGATGGGAGAGAAGGAGCGGTGGAAATGAGAAACGCTTTGAACGTGCTGCCGTGATGTTGAATGTTCTGATCATCAGTGTTTGACAGGAGTGCTGGGATCCATTCAGCTCACATTCACCCATAAAACAAGACAGTAGATGAGCAGCATCAGCCAGCAATTACCTACTGCAGCAGAAACGCTACAACTGTTATAATATATGTATCTGTGTGTGTGTGTGTGTGTATCTCTGTGTGTGTGTGTCAGTGTCTGTTGTATGATTGTGTTGTGCGTGTCTTGTCGGTGTCTGTGCGTCTGCCTGTCTGTGTCTGTGTCTGTGTCTGTGTCTGTGTCTGTGTCTGTGTGTCTGTGTCTGTGCGTGTCCGTGTCCGTGTGCGTTGCGTGCGTGTGTGTGTGTGTAGGGAGGTTCTGCAGCTGGATCCTCCAGAGGTGTTGAACTCTAAACTGCAGCATGCGGCGTGGGGTGTTCAGGGCCAGCAGCTGGTGAGCTCTTCTTTCGCTATCCACATTTACTCTTTATCCACTCTTAATAGTGGAGCTGTTGATTCCAGAGAGACAGACTATAACACTAAATTGTTAACAGTTACGTTTTTGCATTGTGTTTGTGTTCGTTCCAGTTTGTGAGTCGTCATCTCTTAATTTCTTTGAAAGCACAGACATGCGTCCGAGTCACTGAGCTGCTCATATATGTGCTAAACAACACTATAAATACAATATATTCAAATCTGGAGGATCATCTTTATATATTGTCATATCAGCAAGCCCTAAAACCCACTCTGTAGTACAGCACTAATACATTATAGACATGACAGTACGACTCTCTGTGAAACTGCTTTGAAATGAATTTGACTTGACTTGAGGACACACACCGGATTCAAACTCGGGTCACGTGTCTAAGCAGAGTGTCAGAGCGCATGCAATAACACTGAATAAAACACAGCCAAGTTTAAGTCTAGTTGTAGTATTTAAAGTTGGACTTCCTGTCATTTTCTATAAGTGTGAATTGATGGTGTGATTTAATAAGAGCATGATTGAGATTTTAAATATCTTCTGTGTGTGTGTGTGAGTGTAGGTGTACATATTTGAGAATAATATTTACTATCAGTCGGATGTCAGGAGTAACTCGCTGCGACTGACCTCATCTGGGAAAGAGGGCGTCATCTATAATGGCATTGCTGATTGGCTCTATGAAGGTGAGACTTGCTCTATTATATCTCTGTATAAGATTTAAGAAATATATGATGATGATGCATTTTTTCTCTTTTGAGACACAGATTAGCACAGTAAGTGTTGTCCATTTTTCTCTTGTGTAAGTTGATTGTACGTTAGCTCACAGTTTCTCCAGATGAAGATGTGTGGTGAAGCTCAGCTGTTTGTGTTTGACTCTGAGATCTTATACAGCAGAGATAAAAAGTCCAGTTTTCCATTCAGTTTGTAAAACTCTTGTTTTGTTGGAAACACGCATGCACAGAGGAGGTCCTTCACACGCATGTGGCGCACTGGTGGTCACCTGACGGCGAACGCTTGGCATTTCTGGTCCTGAATGACAGTCTTGTGCCAAACATGGCGCTGCCCACTTTCACTGGCTCTACATACCCTAAAGGCAAACAGTACCCGTATCCAAAGGTAAGTGTCTGCGCTTGACCTTCACATCCTCATGCTCAGATGTACACAACCTCCTAATAATCAAATTCAGCAGTTTCAATCAGATCCATTGCCCCAGGTATATAAAGACAAGTACTAGCCATGCAGTCTGCATTTTCAAACATTTGTGGAAAAAATGGGTCGTTCTGAAGAGCTCAGTGATTCAAGCATGCATGCCACCTATCACAGTAACAGTGTCAGTTCATGAAATTTCATCCCTGCCAGATATTCTACGCTCAACTATAAGTGGTATTATTGGAAAGTGGAAGCATTTAGGAGCAGCAGAAACTCATGAAGCGGAAGACCATGTACAGTCACAGAGAAGTGCTGAGGTGCATGGTGAATAAAAGTCACCAATGCTCTGCTGATTCCAGAGCTGAAGAGCTCCAAACATTCACTGGCGTTTGCATCAGCACAAAAACTGTGCGGCGGGAGCTTCATGAATGGGTTTCAATGGCTCACCAACCCACCCAACCCCAACACCCCACCCGAGCGATATCTTACGTAGAGAGCAACATTTTTCTTTAATGTAATTCATATTTAAAAAATGTGAAATTATTTGAAAATTATTTTTAAAAAATCTCTCAAATAAACATACTTTAGATGACAACTTCTTGATTCTGTAATCCTATTACAGTATTTTTCACAAATAAAGAAATATAAAAAAAATATATCTAAATAAAAAGGAAGTAAACACTGTAACCAAAAACTAAGTAATCTGGGAAGTTTGTGTGCATTAATCATAATTTTTCAAATAAAGCCAAGGTAACACTCATTTTACACACAGCACACAGTGAAAATGACATGAATATGACAGTGGGCAAATGGATAAAGCGCAGCATAGTTTGAAATGATGAGTTTAAAGTTAGTCGATCGCGCGATCCTGTCTGACCGACCGTCACGCAGAATAGATGCGATCATGCAGGACACAAATGCACACCTCACAAGAAATCTCACCAGCCTGGATTCCACTAAGTATGCAAGGTTTGTAAAATGAAATGAAAAAAAGTAAATGTAGGTATGGGAAAGGGTTAATGCGTTTATATTATCGCGTTAAGAGTTTTTATTATTATGAAAGTCCGTTTGCTCACTGGCTCTGAATACCAAATACAGACAAACCATTATGGGTCACAGGAGGGGGGGATTGTTGATCAGTACTGGCTTGCGGATGGGTGTCATCACGCGTCTCAACCAATGAGAGCATTTGGGGTGGACCTAAGACATGAAGCTTCACATGAAGCGCTCACGACTTTATAATCATAAGTGGGAAATAGGAAGTTCCGGGATAGCATGTGAAAACCAGCTGAGAAAGAATCCCCCTTCCCTCCCCCGCTCAGCACATTGGAGTGCATCGTTTTGTTAACTTTGTGTTTTATTATTTTGAGTTGTTTGGGATGCGGTAGCAAACGGCTCTCTCACAATATATTGCTTTACAGATCTATCACTCTTGCCGCTCAGAAATGTTCACACTATCATGCTGCATGTATCAGAAGTTCGGTTAAGCGCTCACACTCACTGATCTATATATAACTGAACCGCGCTCTGGCCCACCTCTTCCTACCGAGCCAGGGACGGCTAAACGAACCGCGCCTGAGTGCAGCACGGAGCGATCACACTAGTCAAACGAACCGGGCCTTGTCTCCTTGGGGTCGACGGCGCTCGGGGGGGGGGCATGGTTAAGATTGCCTAGTGTGAGTACACCCTTATTCTTCCGCATCCCACACACACGAGTCTCTACCCGCCCGCACCAGCACTCCCATCAGTGTTGTCCTGCGCTGCACTCTGCTTTTGCGCTGCACTCGCTATGCGTTGGGTCCCGCGGGAGTCCAGGTCTCTACACGGAAAGTGCCTGTTATGATCGAGGCTCTGGACTCTGAGCATAGCTTGTTTTTCTATAACAAACTATAAAATATTTTCTATAAAAACGTTAATGCCCTTGTAATTTGATTAAATTAATGTTATAAGTTGAGATTTGCAATAAATATTTTAACTGCTACTATACAAAAGCAATACTGCTGTAAAAAAGGCACCTTATTTGTTTAAAGTGTTTGCAAAACAAATGTTATTGCACTTTTGTTCATCTAGACAGGACTTTGTAAATGAAAAAAAAAATTGCCCAATACACTACTTTGAATTCAATAGAAATTTTGTGGCATAATCAATGTGATAATTTCAGAAAATCTTAGATTAAATCGCGGGATTTTAACAACTTTTAATCTTGCCCAGACACTAATAATGTTATGAACATTCAAAGATTTGTTATTTTTTAAATTAAATAAATGCGTATTCCTAACTGAGACGGTTAAATGAGGAAGCTGATATGCTCGCCTCCTTCTCATTACTAGTGATTTAAAAGCAATCGTTTAATTACTTTTTGTTATACTTCTCCTTTAATGCTTCTTTTACACTTCCTTGTTAAACAGTTCTATATGATTATTAGACGGAACTTCTATCCATATTAGCAGAACGTTAAATGGCAACAGCAACGCTCATAGAGGCCGCGAATGTGGGGAGCTCTGTGTGTAAAAAATAAAGGTCCGCCTCGGAACACGATCCGGCCAACAGAAAAAACATATAGGCCGATGACGATATTTGAAAATGCCAAATCTCGGTATTGGCGAATATCGGGTCGACCAATAGTATGAGTTTGGAGAAGTTTACTTGTAGACGGCATTGTGCCAACTGTAAAGTTGCTGGACGCTGGACCAATGCTATGGGGCTGTTCAGGGGTTAGGCTAGCTCCTTACTTCAGGAAGGGAAATCTGAGTGCTTCCAGCATACCGAGGACCGTTTTGCGACAAGCTGGTTGTTTAAACTTTGTGGAACCGTTTGAGAAGGCGGTTTTTATTCCAGCCATGGCTGTGACCCAGTGCACCAAAGCAAGGACCATGAAAGACAGGCATGGAGGAGTTGGTGTGGAACGAACACAGAGCCTGGACCTTAATCCCATCCACACCTTTGGGATGAACCTGAAACAGAGATTGTGAAGCCAGCTTCTCAACATCAGTGCCTGACTCAGAAAATGCTCTCTTGGTGAATGGGCAAAAAATTCCCACAGAGACTCCAAAAACAGTCTTGGCAAAGCCTTCCCGTAGAGTGGAAGCTGTTCGCTGTTAAACGGCGGACACTCATATGTGTCTAGTATTAGAATGAATGAGATGTCATTTAAAGTCAGGGACCTCCCAATACTTTGTCCATATGGTGAAAAAATCGCCTATGGTAAGGTGGGACAATTGAAGACACATGCGTCATTACTTTGATTGTTAAAATGGAAGCCTGAAGTTTTAAAAGGGGGAAAATAACAGGGAAAAAAAAAATCTGGGTTGCCTTCTAAAGCCTGCTTTTAACCAGAGCAGTTGTGTTTGTCGTATTCAACATGTACACAGTGGGAAAAATAATACACGTTTTTTAAATATAACATCTCAAAGCTACAGACAACCCAATTACCAAAAGCTCACTTCACAGAATGTCAATATGTGGCATAAACAATAGTTTCAAACAATAGTTTCAATGCTTGAGGGGAAAACTGACAGATGGTGATGGAAAAAATGTGAACTGAATTGAAGAAGAGACCATTTCATTCTTCCCTTTATAGTCCAAAAAGTTCATGCAGGAAGAACTTAATAGTATAGTATAGTACAATATATAATATGAGGATGTGCAAAGCTAGAGTCTGTAAGTAAACGGGTCGAATGCCGCATTTGTCCAGTTACTGCAAATAAGATCATTAACCCAGCGTTTAGGAAGGTACAGTGTGAAGTGTCAGTTTATGAATAACCTCCATAATTGTTTAACCCGGGGTTCTGTATAGCAACATTCAAACATGAAACAAAATTCAGTTTTGGATTCCATTTACCAGGGTTTAGAATGACCCATAGTTAACTAGATTAAGTGTGAATATTGTGCAGTGATTCCGGGTACAGCGGTGTTAGGGAGTCCACTGAGACCCATGCATGATGGGATTGATACAGACACTCGCTTTGATTTCTTGTTACCTAACTGAATGACATTCTGACATTCTGAAGTGTGACTCAATTGTTTAGAGACATTTTAGGGCAGCGGTATGTTGAAGGAAAAGTCACTTTCCTTTTGTCATCTGTCCTTAGTGAAAAGATCGAGTTATTTGTGTAGTTCATGTTTTTATAACTGTAAGTGTTCACGCGTGTTGTGTTTGCAGGCTGGGAAGCCCAATCCCATGGTGAAACTGTTTGTAGTCAATCTGTACGGACCGACACACACTCTTGAACTCACACCACCAGATGAACTCAAGCTCAGGTATGGAGTTTGTGTGTTTGGGTCTGTGGTGGAGACTCAGGCGATGCTATGATGCTCTCTGTGTCTGTAGGGAGCACTATGTGGTGATGGTGAAGTGGATCAGTAAGACCAAGACAGCAGTGCGCTGGTTAAACCGAGCACAGAACGTCTCTATTCTGACCGTCTGCGACTCCACCACTGGAGCCTGCATCAAGGTACATAGATTCACAACACACACACACACACAACACCACACACACACACACACACACTAACACACACTCACACACACTCACACCCACACACTTACTCACTCACACACACTGACACACACACACACACACACACACACACACACACACGCTCACTCACTCACACACACTTATTTAGTACATCACACACAAGGAAACCACAGACACATCGCGCAGCATGCACGCACACTCACTAACTACAACACACACACCCCAAACTCACCACTCACTAACCACTCACCACCATGCCCAGCACACACACACACATACACACACAACAATGACTCACTTCACGTACACTCAAACACACTGACACACTCACACACACGGACACCACTGACACACACACACACACACAGACACACACTCAGTCACTCCCTCACTCACTCACACACAGACACACACACAGACACGCACACTCAGTCACTCACACACACACACACACACACCCTCAGTCCCTCACACACACACACACACACCCCACACACACACACACAACACAAAGACACACACACCACACACACACAACACACACACAACAAACACACACACACAAACAGTCAGATCACACAACAACACAAACACAGGTTTGTTTTATGTTTGTAGGCGGGACTCTTCCAGAGGCGTGTAATCGGTTTTATACTGACAGACCTTATTCTATTCACTACACCAACCCTACCCCTAATAATACCCCTCACAGTGAGACTTCTGTCACTTTTAGATTTTCAAAAAAAAAACAAAAAAAAACTCATTGCTGGAATTATTTACAGCCTTTTGAATGATGGGACATGAAAAATGGTCCCTCCATAAATCACCTTCTCATTGTAATACCTATGTCATACCCATGTTATTATACAAATTTGTGTCCTCATAAACCACAAACATGCACACTGACACACACACACACACACACACACACAACACTGGTAACAGATAGCAGAGATTTATAAGTCGCTGTATAAGCTGAATTTGTCTATGTCATTGTCATGATGATGATGATGATGATGTTTCTTTTCAGAGGCATGAGGAAACATCAGAAGTTTGGCTCTCAAAACAGGTGAATCTCCACTAGATGTTTGCATCATGATCTTCAGTCACATGAGTTTAATGCATCTCTGGCTGGTTCTCTAGAATCAAGAGCCGTTCTTCTCACGAGACGGCAGCCGCTTCTTCCTGACGGTCCCAGTAAAGCAGGGAGGACGAGGAGACTTCCACCACGTCGCCATGTTCACCTCTCAGGTACAGATACGGCAGGACAGAGCGATGCGGATGCGTTTGAATCTGTGTACATGATCAAGAGCTTGTTGATATCCTCATGTGTTTATGTAGGCACGTGTGGATCAGAACGAGGTGCGACATCTTACATCAGGTAACTGGGAGGTGACGCAGATTCTGGCTTACGATGAGAACAGCCAGAGCATGTGAGTAAAACATCAACCTGAACCCCAATATGTCACGATATACACACCAGGCCTCTCTACAGCATAACACGCATTTCCATCAAATAATGAAGTGATCAGCAAATGTGATCTAACTGTATTACATGTGATCACAGTGTTTTGAAACCACTATAAATCTTAGTCTGTTCTAATGCAGATATTTCCTGAGCACTGAGGGCTCCTCGACCCGCCGGCAGCTCTTCAGGTGAGATTCATGTCTGTTTGTGTCCTTTCCTCCAGAAACGTTCATCAAATGCGCTCCTCAGAGTAAAACCTATTCATGAAATACATCAACACTGTGTCCTGAATTACAGTTTTTCTTGATTGCTAACACACAATTCATGAAACAATTCACTATTTTCTCACAACTATAAACACAATCTCAAAACTACAGACCAACTTGTGCAAACTTCAAACTTCCAGGTCAAAATCAAATAGTTTAGTCAAAAACATGTTCTGTTTTGTCAGACTCAAACTTTGGCCTCAGATGACACACAAACCTGTCAAATACACACATACTTCACTGTCTAGAGAACACTAGTGAGATCAGTTCAACACATTGTTACTAAAACCTGCTTTTGGGAAACAGGAATCCTTTTGCTAGTCAATGACTGTTACAGTATACAACATAAATAGAGGTGTGCAGATACAGTAAAATTCAGCAATAAACTTTAAGAAAAGTTAACTTTCATTACACTACTGTGAAGAGATCTTACAGTAGATGAAAAGCACTAGAAGAGAAAAGTTCAAACAACAGAATATACAGTAAACACACATTGGAATATTACTGTAATTAAATAAATAAATAAATTCATTCATTCATTCATTCAGCATCCTCTGCCAAACTGCATCACAGTTATGGGTTGTATTATCCTTATTTGTTATAGCAGTTTCTTAGTCTTCTGACAAAAGACTTCTCTGCCTCCCCTAGACAGCCGTCTCTCAGTTCTGCACAAATACAGTACATTCTTGGCTACAAATCAATTCAACAGTATTGAGTTTGAGGGTGTACAACATGTGCTACAGTGTTTACTGTACATACGTAGAATGATGAAAGTTCTCTCATCTGAAGTACTGCTGCTATGTACTGTGATTATATTTTATGTGTATTGTGTAAGTAGTATTGAAATCTTGTAGATGAGCCTGCAGGCCAACTTTCCTCATGATCAGTCCATGCAGAAGAACATGCTCAACTATAGTGCTTTGTATTTCATCAGGAACAAATGAAATTTGACCTAATCCCCTTCGTTTTTTTTTTCCCCTCCTCTTCCTCTTTGTCTCCCACTATCAGGATTCATTTTTCAAAACTCATAATCAGCTATGCTCTTGTTCATATCATCCTGAGATTCTGACCTGTGTGTCATCAGTTTTTCTACTGAATGTTCACACATGGATAAATGTGTGCTGTTTGTGTTCATTTTGTGATTCTTGAGGTAGTTATATTGTGTGTTTGTGTTTTCTAAATGAGAACATGGTTAAACCTGTGCAAAATGATGACGTTTTTGTGTAGAGTTGCAGGAAAACTAATTGAACGTGCTTGGCTTGTGAAACAGAGTGAAAGTGTTAACGTTTAGAACATGTCTTTGTTTCCGGAAGACAACCCTGGTCATGAAATGATGAATCCAGTTTATAGTTGTTTAGCAATCCGAGGACCGAAAAATGTATAAGTGAGCGTCCCTCTGACGACGGTCGTGTGTAATAGTAATGTGAGTTCAGATAAGTTAGACAGGAAGACGGGCCTCTGATTGGTCCGTTCTGTGTGCAGTGTGTCCACAGTAGGCTTGTTTCCACGGCGATGTCTGACCTGTGAGCTGAATAAAGCTCACTGCACATTCTTCAGTGCTATTTTTAGCCCCACTAATCAACACGTCCTACTGCACTGCAAAGGTATGAAGACCAATTATTATTTACTCCCACATGACAGTCCGCAGTCCTGACGAGTGACCTTTCACCCCGCTGTCCAAACTAGCACAGGTTGTGGTTAAAGTGTTTGGTTTTCCTGCAGGTCCAGGAGCGCCGACAGTGATCATACACTCTTTGAACACTGCCAGTGAGTATTTATTATTTTCATTTATCTTTCTATACATCTGTCCACCATGTCCTACGTTAAAAACTCAGTGTTGAATTACGCCTTGTGCCGCTGATCTCTCGTCAGATTATTACATCCTGGAGAATAACTCTGTGCTCAAAGCTGCTCTCAGATACAAACGAATCCAGCTGCTGGAGTACAGAAGCATCCAGACCGACCACTTCGGTAACGTAGTGCTCCATTCAGCTGATAAACCTATTTCAGCAGCTTCAGCAGACTGTGTGAAGCATTGGAAGTGCTGGATCTCCTGTAGTGAAACCTTTGAAGATATTTGATAGAACTTTGGTCTATTCTTCATGTGTTTTTGCAGAATTGCCACTGAAGGTCGCCTATCCACCCGATTTCTCTGAGTCCCGCACTTACGCCCTTCTGCTGATGATGTAAGAAGATCTGTGTTTGTGTGTGTGTGTGTGTGCGTGGGGGGGGGGGGGGGGGGGGGTCTGTGAAGATGAAGGCAGTTTGTAGTTCAAAGCGTTAATTTACACTCTGAGGATCACATTAATATGTTGCTGGTTTTCAGGTTTATCATATTTTGTGTGGAGGCCTGACAGAAATACACCATATGACTGAACTAGGACTGCCCTCGACTAAAGATTTTTCTCGTCGACTAGTAGTCATTCATTTTAAGCATTAGTCGACTTATCGCACGTTTAATAATAAATTTAAAAGGCATGTAGCCTTTAATTGCCTACATGCTAATTAGCGCCTCAAGCGCATGCATAAAGCTTTGCACAAGCACACCGGCAGAATAATGATGGTGAATGGGAGGGAAAAAAAACGTAAGATTTTAAACTGCATTAACATTTTAAATAAAAAAAAATATGATAAACTAGTGTTTTGTCTGTGATTTGCGGTTAAGAGATGAATTCAGCGAGCAGTGACGCATCATCTGCCAGAGTGGATGTGTGCCTGAGGCAAGTTCATCGGATTACATAAATCTGAGAATAAGTATTGTTTTTTCAGGAATTTGAATTATTATGACAAGTAGACATTTCACTCTCTATAGATATTATTTTCATGTCTGTAAGGGAAGTATACACAGTTTCGCGCTCAAGTTCACAGAGACAGAGACGGAAGAAAGCACATCCTATTTGCTTTCATTTCTTTTACAAACAGAATGCGCTAAATGTTTTTTTGTTATTGTGAGTGTACACACATAAACGTAGAGGCTTTACAGATTCGAAAGATGTATTACTCTTATCTGTATGACAAAAATGACGAAGTATTTTAAGAGCAAGTGAGGCGCACACCGGCGCCCTACCATCTGTCCTGCTGTGAGCGCTACTGTTCAGACACTTGAATAGCGGGGGCACATTCTTAGGTGTTAACCATTAGATTGAGCGGCCATGTAAAGTTGCTACTACTTACATATTTCAGATGATAAGCCATATTTGAGGTCGATGTATGATCGTTTGGATGTACTGTATTACCAGCCGTTAACGATCTGTCCGTCACGGACTGCGTGACCTCACTACTAACCGTGGATTTTTTTTTTTCTGCCGACCTCGCAACCCATACAATTTTGAAGTCAGACAATCCTCTCCGTCGGCACCTAAATTAGTCAAACTATAGGAGGCAGCCTCGAGACCTGGAGCATTACAAAATTGCTCTGTTTTTTTTTTACATAAAAGTCAATGAAGGACACGGTCAGGATGAACTCGATTCCCTCAAGCAGACATTGTCCTTCATCCAGATCACTGAAACACTGTGTGTCAGCCTCACCACATCCGAATGCTGAGTCCTGACCTTTGCTCATTCTCTGCATGTCATGCCATTTAGAAACTGAACTGAACGTTTCTTCAACATTTCCAGGAGCACCTGCAGTATTTCTATCTTTGATTTCCTCCACTACATCATCTGAACGGTACACTGAGACTCTTTTAGAATAAATAACAGATATTGCTGCATCATCAGAACTGTACAGCAGTGATGCAAAGATTTTGACTGGCTGTTTTCCCTAAACCACAAAAAGTCAGTTGCAAGCAAAAAGAAATCTGCCATCATATCATGTTTTTTGGAAATGTTCATGGACTACTTTCACAAATTTCTCTATGCTCTACTTACAACGGATAGAGGTTTTGTTCATTTGGTGCTATTAGATCTGTCATCTCTGCATTGGTTCATGGGGTGTCTTGAGTAGTTTTGTCACTCAAACAGCGCTGACTCCCTTCACTGTTCTCCTAAAACCCTGTGATGTGCAGATAAGGCGGATTTTTAAATTGAAATGTCCACTTAACAACTCTTTGTGAGTAGAAATGGTGTCACATGTTTCTCAGGCTGAATTTCAAAGGCGATGCAAACACACTTGACCAGAACCAGGAGAGGCACGTTATTTCAGATCAGAAGTACATCATGAAAGCTGAATGCACATAAAACGTCTCAAGTTACGTATGTAACCATGGTTCCCTGAGAAGGGAACGAGACACCCTTTTAGCCCTTTTAACCAGCGCCCTTTTAAACTGGTGTCCGAAGCATACATCTAAAAACGACAATAACACTGGCCGGCGACAGCCTATGACGTCATTACCCTGCGCGATCACAGTATAAAAGGGCGCTGGGATAACATGTCATCCGCTTCTTCGTCTGAAGCTTGCGTCCGAAGCATGGCAAGGAAACTAGAGGACGCAGTGTCTCGTTCCCTTCTCAGGGAACCATGGTTACATACGTAAACTGAGACGTTCCCTTTCGAGGGAACTTCGAACTGCGTCCTCTAAGGGGCGGTATGGGGAATGGTATACCCATGCCACCATGCTGAGGGGAGTGCATGCCAGAAAACCACAGCGAGCACTAAGTACCAACTCTACCATAGCCATGGGAGTTGCCCCTAGGATGCCTTGATGGCTGTCAGTGACATTATCCCCTCCGGCCAAGGGCCTAAGCTGCATACCCTAAACAATTTACCTGATAGTGGCTGGGCTGGGAAGCCCAAGCCTAGGGCAGAGCTCAAGGCTTGGAATCAGAAGAAAGAGATTCCTTTAAGGGGTACGGCCAGGTGTCTAAAAACCACACCAGACCCTGGCCTGTCACCCAGGGGGGGCTACCACCGGTTCTGAATAAGCCTGCTCAAAGAACTGACTTGACAGATCTTTGGTAGCAACACCCTGTTCAGAAATGTATCAACAGAGATACATTAATTGAGTGGAGCCCAAGGCGAGAACCGGGGCCTAAGCCAACTCAGAGAAAGGGAACGAGGCTGACAGCGCGTAACCCTTACCATACAGGATTTTAGAAAGTGCGCAGAATGCTTAGCGTGCACACTTACCTCAATGTGGATTTTAGAAAGTGCACAGAGGCTTAGCGTGTGCACTTACCATAGCATGGATTTAGAAACACTGTTACTAAGGGGTCACCGAGGCTGTTTAACTCCCAGCCTAGGGGCCCTATGTGACTGTGGCACGCTCACAGAACAGATTCCGAAGCATCTGCTCACAGACCACAAACGCTCAGACGGGAGCGGCAAAGACAACCCTCTGAGGTGAGGGGAGCACTGCCTGGTTTGACCCAAATAGAGGCAGCTTATCAGGGAAGCAGCAAGCGGCCCAACTATCTGATGTCACTGCCATGGAGCTCAAGAGCAGAGGGTTCAACCCCAGTTAGGAGAGAGAGGAACCCAGCTCGACCCCGAAGCGACCAATAGCCCAGGGTAGAGGACCTAACTCTCGAGTCGAGAGGAGGACTCACCCAGTCTGCCCAGGACCGGCGAGCTCAAGGGACCCTCCTGCAGTGAGGGGAGCACAGCCATGTCCGGGGCAGATAGATTGCAAATGGGACATAAGAAATGGGATCCTGCTATAGGGGGATCACACATTTCTAAGGGAACAACAGGGTCCCAACATAAAGGCAACTGACCAAGGAGGTGACAGAAACGGGCCTAACACTCAGTTTTGTTGCAAATGGTGTCCTTCGGGAGCAGTGCTCTCGGCTCTCAAGCTGAGGCGGGCCCTTACAGCACATACTGGGAGCGACTCATAGCTAACCCTCACAGAGAGGGGAGCACTTCTCAGCTCGACCAGAAGGGGGCATTAGATTAGAAGGGGTAACCCAGCAGGGCCCAGTAAGAGACAGTCCACTGGTGCAGCTGGACACCGTCACATGATTTCTATCTCAATAGAGAATGTGGGTCCTGCATAACCAGACCCGATAGAATCTGAAGAAATAGCGGGACCCAATAACCATTCATGCGTACAGAGCTTAATGCTCTTCAGAGCTGAAGCATTCAAGTGGGGTTTCTGCAGAAACACAAATCTCTCTTACCTCAGGGAACACAGTGTACTCAAGCCCACTCCGCAGAGGGGTGATTACTGGTTCATCCATAAGGGCAGTGTGACAGTGAGGACCCACGGGCCCGACCGTCTATGGAACATTAACCTCCTCAAAGCTCACGGAGACCTACTCAGAGGCATCATGAGTTAACAACTCAAATCTCGGGAGACCGCTCAGGGTGAGAAATGAGTAGCGCACCCTGGCCAGAGGATAGGGAGCATGTCACGGATCATGTACTCAAAAGAGTACTAGCCCACAAGACGGACCCGCAGGTTTTGAGGTTGCAGCGTTATACTGGGGACCTGATGCTGGGAGGCTTCCTCAGAAGCACAGGCTGCGTTTCCAAGCCGAAGATGATGGCTATCAACAGCTTGGATCCAGAACATGTGAATGAACCGCATCACTGTAAACTCAACATCAGGAAGGTCCTGACTTAGCAGGTGGTTTTTTTTTCTAAAACCTAAAAGTCAAAAACAGAACAGGTCCGAGTAGCGCTGCAGAGAAAGGCTAGTGTTGAATACACAAAAACTAGCAGTAGAGTAGATGAAATGGATCGTGCTCACCAACCATGGCTCCCGTGCATGACTCAGGCTCATGGATATAGGCTGGAGGCGAAGTCCGAACCCTGGACCTTCGTGGAATGAAGGATTTAAAGGCAGCCGAGCACGTCTTGGCCTCATTAAACTTCACGACCACCATCTCAACGGAAGTGCCGAAAAGCTCTGAAGGGGAAACTGGCGCATCAAGAAGAAAGCCCTTTTCTTTCGACCCGATATCCACCAGACTCACCCACAGATGTCTATGGCTAGAAAGAAACGCTCATCGAGATGACCTCGCAACGTCACTTTCTTGGCCCGCTTCCACGGCAAGTCAAGCCTCGCCGTGGCGCGATCCATAACTTCAAGCAGCTCATCATATGCAGATATTTTTTTTTTTGGTTAACTTCAAGTCGGAGTGCAGTATAATGTGGTTATTTGAGAAGGACATGATACAAATCATCTGTCCAACAACTGCAGACAGATCCACACTATACACTTCCTATACAAACAAAAGGAAATTACTGATAGGGAGAAATTTCCCATCAGGTCCTTTCCATGTTCTCACCGCAACGCAACGCGCAGCATGCATTCAGCTCCCGCGGGAGCTAAACACGCTCCACCCAAATGCTAGATTACATCGGAAATCAAGCGAGAATGGAAACCGCTGCCGCGAATGCGTCGCTATTCCCGTGATAGGCGAACGCACTCATGCAAACGCTATCTACAAACTCAGGTAAATTGTGAAGTACTCACCTCCCCCTCAGTAGTCCCGCGAATACATCACGATGAGCATAAGCCGTCTCCTTGTGAGACGAGCGCATTCAATTCATGCTTATCCCTCATAAGAAATAAGCAATGAATGCAGAGCGCATCCAACTCTCTCGAGAGCTGAATGCACATGCTCTTCACCACACACACACAGCACGCGAGCCGTGTGAAACTGCAGGTATCAGAGCAAAGCCTCTGGCGAGAGAACATGCACTCCTAGTCGTGCTTAGCTTAACACTAACATAAACAAACGGTCAGTGAAGACGAAGCAGAGGATGACGTGTTATTCCGGCGCCCTTTTATACTGTGATCGCACAGGGTAATGACGTCATATGTTGTCGCCTGCCAAGGTTATTGTCGTTTTTAGATGTATGCTTCAGACACCGGTTATGCTGAAGGCGTTCCCCATAGCGACCCCTAGATGCAGTTCGAAGTTCCTTTCGAAAGGGAAGTGACGATACACTGATGTGTTTTTTTATCTGTGTCAGTGATGCTGCCCCCGCTGGTCAGCAGGTGAATGAGCAGTCCTGGACTGGACTGTTTAATCAGTATTTTCTCTGTATTTTCTCTGTGCTTATCAGTGATACTGCCCCCGGTGGTCAGCAGGTGAATGACCGTTACTCACTGGACTGGGACTCAGTGCTGGTCAGCTCAGACAATGTCATCGTAGCTCGTCTGGATGGCAGGGGAAGTGGCTTCCAGGGTCAGAAGGTGTTACAGGAAGTGCACAGGCGTCTGGGATCCGTGGAACTGCAGGATCAGCTGGCTGCTGTTGAGTAAGGCCGTTTACCTGCTTTTTTCCTTCTATCAGTTGCTCAAAAAAATGACGTTTATGTCCTCATTTACTCACTCTCATGCTCTGTTTGGGTGATCTACACACAACATGCTAACAGAGTTGTGCTTTTGTTCCAGGTACCTGCTGAAATTGCCATACATTGATAGAACCAGGATCGGTGTGTTTGGTCGGGTAAGACTCAATCTCACACACAGCTGCTGTAATGGAAGAAAAACGGATGAAAACCTTCACAGTCCACATTCATCGGACATATAAACCCGTGTGTTTGCGTCTTTCTGCAGGGTTATGGAGGATATATCTCACTTCTGCTGATTAAATCCACTGAAAACTTGTTTAAATGCGCAGGAGCTATGTCGCCTGTGACGGACTGGAATTTGTATGGTAAGTTACTGATGTGATTGTGATTGAGTAAGGGTTCACACTGATGTGTAGTTTCAGACCCGTGATTTGGTGGTTCTGAGAGTGAATCTGATCTCTCTCTCTCAGCCTCGGCCTTCTCTGAACGCTATTTGGGTTTCCCTCTTCAGGATGACAACAGATATCAGGTTAGTGCTGGTTAGTTGTTATGGACTTAGACTCTGCTGGAATGTGTTTGAGATGTTAGTGACAGACTGTGTGTCTCTAGTTCTCATGTGCCTGCACGTCCCACACGTTGTCAGATGAGACCAGACCCCTCGGGTTCGCTGCTGTTCTTCGCACCCACTTCGCAGTTGCAGAACCGGTCATGAACTAGTGATGTGTGTGGTGTGTGTGTGTGTGTGTGTGTGTGTGTGTAGAATATTTGCATTCTTGCTTGTTTGTCTTGTAACTATTTTTAAATACTTGAGGTGTTATTAGTTAGCGGATCATTTGATTGCATTACTCTTTGTGCTATTTTTTTACTCATTGAGCCAGTTTTTAAAATCCTAATTCTGCTGGTATTTCCTGCAGCAAATGTTCATTTCCAGCACACGGCCGAGCTCATTAAGAACCTGGTGAAGGTGGGAGCGAATTACACACTGCAGGTACTGAACATGTGAACACTGCAGATAGATTTGACTGTCCACGCACAGCGTCACTGGTGTTGTGTTTTTCAACAGCAGAGTGTCTTTGTTTATTGATGCTTGACTGTAGTCTAGTGTCTGATCATTTTCTGGATGGTTGTTTTTCAGATTTATCCAGACGAGGGTCATTTCCTCTCCAAGAGCAGTGACCGACACATGGCTTCAACACTGAGCAGCTACTTCAGATCCTGCCTGCAGGAGGAAGTGCTTTCCATCAGTGAGGAGGAGGAGGAAGAGGAAGAGTAGTGTGAAGATGAGACACAACACACAAACACGTGCAGACACTGACACACACACACACACACACACACACACACACACACTGGGACAATGAAACACACTGGACAAACATCCAGAGCAGAACACTCAGATAAACAGAGAGAGCCAGGAGTGAGGGAAGTGTATGTGTGTGTGTGTGTGTGTGTGTGAACATGTATATATGCATGTGTGTAACCGTTAGGATGAATGTAGCATTAGAGCCGTGTGTGCGTGTGCGTGAGAGAGAGATTTTCTGGCATATGGATCATTATCGCTGGAAATGGATTGGAATATTTCACATATCATAAATCACTAAGATTTCTGATTGGCTGATGCATTGGCCAATCACAGCACAGACTGTCGGGTGGAGCTGCTCCAGTCAGCCATTGCATGGTCTTTTTGCTTTGCTTCACTTCTTTTGCCACTTTCTGTCTGTCGGTATGGTGTCGCCCTTCAGAGGAGCTGTGTTTGATTGCATTTCTCCACTCGCTAAGAAGAAGCGTAATTCCATCCATGAAAAGCTGGAGCGTCTGTGTGAAGAGAGCAAAGTCTCGGCAGCACACATGCCTGACGCTCACTGTGTGTGTGTGTGCAGTGCATTCTGGGATGGTGCTGCTGTATTTAGGACAGAAGAGGGCGTACAGCTGAGTTTGGGGGGGGGGGGGGGGGGGGGGACAGTCATCCGGCATATCCGCTCACATACTGTCCGGAATGCATGTTATTTGTATTGCTGATCTCGTTTATTTTACGATGGCCGGTGGTTGGGGGGGGGGGGGGGGGGGGGGTCGGGTTTGGGTTGTTATGTCCTCTAATTAATGACAGCCATGTCTATAAATAAACAACTAGTCCAAAAACAACACAATTTCATTTTGATGTGCTATATTTTACCATTAGAGTCCCTGTGCTTCATCTGATCGCATGCAGTCACACCGTCAGCAGGAAGGACCGCAAACATCAAGTCAAGTCAAGTCAAGTCAAACAGTCACATATGAGAAAACGTATGAACGTCCTGGCTATAATGAATCTGCCAGCCATAACTTAGCAAAAATCACAGGTTATTGGTCTGTCATTGAGACACTCTTGATTTTAAGTGTTTTTGATGTTTTAATCATTATAGTTGAAAGGTTATTGTCAGGAGCCTGTCATACCAAACGTCAGGTGTCTCCATTACTGTCTGCGCACAGAAAAGATTATCAAAATTATAACTTGTGCTAATTGAACTTCACGATTCAGTGTCATATTCGTTATTTACCCACCCTGGGGGCTGCGGCGAAACAGACTGTCTGACCTTCGGGCAGTAGTGACCTGCGCAACCATAACACATAGCAAAAAACACTCCCGGGACGTGGGCGGTTTCCGCACGCCTGAACACATAAAGAAACTGATCCCGTCTCTGCGATCTTTAAGTGACTGTGGGCGGCGGCGGGGGGGTAGGGGGGGGGGTGGGTCATGAGCATGGACCGGGAGCGGCTGAAATTTCCAGCCAGTGGCATAAGAGCATTACGAGACCCATTGACATGGTTTCGGGCGGAAAAGGAGTCACAGAACTCGGTTAGGACATGGCAAACAAAAATAAAGCTTAAATGCTGGTGCATTGATATCAAGGCCATCCACTTGAGGTCCTAGAGCGCGTCGTCAAGACAGCGGGGGGCAAACCAGGGCACAGTGGGGAAAAGGAAAACTGTTCCAAGGAGGGACTCTGATTGTTCCGGCCCACAATGTAAACAAAAATCAATTCTGCTCTAAAGCAGCTCTAAAAAGAGAACAATAGTAAACAGTCAGTTTTTCAGTTAAAGTCAGTTCATTATAGATTCATTGCTTAATAATTGTGGAGTTCATCATTTATGTTTATCTGATGGATTGAAGTCTGTCGGGGAAACATGAGCTCACTGATAATCCAACCATTATTCCTCACCGGAGTTTCTAAGTATTTAGTTCCCATGTGGGAATGCATTGTAACTTCAGTTTAGTGGAAATCATGAAATTTTTTTATCTATCAACAGAATGTGACCGCATAAGAATACACAAAAAAGCAACCCAAAAAAAACTATCATACAGAGTGTTTTGTAGTGACAAGCTCTCACATCGCAGTAATACAGTATCAAACTTTCCATTTATTCATTTATTTTATTACATAAGGTTTCATAATATTCATCTGATTTATGTAACATTTTATTCCTAAAAACATGGTGAAAATGTATTTGTTTGTGATAAAAAGAGAAATCCAAAGTCCTCTGTAAAAACCTTTAACTCTGTCAACAAAATCATAACAAGACTTAAACCGGGGGGGTCGGGGGGCTATCCCTATTCAATTTAGTTTTAGAATGTATGCAAATTAGTGCATATTTAATGAGAAATATGTCTCATATGCTTATTTGAGCAGAACTTCTTAAAACTTGTACTGTGATTAATGGGGGAAATGTGATATCTGTTCGTGTTTGACCCCATTCACCTGTAGTGTCTGAAAAAGTCATCTATGCAGAAAGTGACAAAACTCTTTGTGACTATAAGACTGACTACATACTGTATTGAATATCCACACATATAGCAGTAATATTTTGTAGAAAGGGTTTTCAGGTTGAGTTTTGTTCTGTCTAATGATATATATATCATATACTGTATATAATATCATATATATCATATATTTTTTAGCTGATGTTAGCAGCATTAAACGTGAAGACCAGCACATGTATGTGTGTGTTCTGTCTAATGGATTCTGAGAGACAGGAGCCTCTCGGTGTTTGACAGACTTGTGACCTACCGAACCTGTGACACTTACTAATGAAGTGTCAAATATATGTATGTAATATAACTGTGTTGAGCTTGTAGCCGATCAGAAACATCGGCTGATTCTGCATTTGACTGTGTGTTTCTGTATTTGAAGTTTGAAACACTTGATTTGGTTTCACTTTATTTTGATGGTCCCTTTAACACATTCTGTTGACTGTAAGTCATATTTCTCTTATATATCTACTAGCTCTCATTAGAGTGTTAGTAGAGTATTAGTAGACTGGTAGAGTTAGGGTTAGAATAAGTTGAAATGTATAGTCAGTAGAGTGTCTGTTGGGAGACCATAACAATAAAGAGTTAACAGATATTAAGCAGACAGTCTACTAATACTTTAATGTGAGTTAGTTGACATGTAGGTGCTAATTTACTTATTGTCAACAGAATTCCCAAAAGACCATCAAAATAAAGTGTTACCCTTGATTTTAGCAGTTAAAGTTAAATTGACAAATTCTTAATATTCAGTTAAATAATATATGCTGGTGCCCACACTGGATATACGTGAACATATACAGTGACAGAAAAAAAACATTTCTTTTTAAAGTCTTGACACAACGTACTTGAGTGAGAGTTTAATTTAATTTCTGTTTATGCAGACTAACCGTGTAGCTCTTTAACTGTAAAATGTATTACCCAAATTTTTCTAAAAACAAAAACAGGTTGTTAGTTTTACTAGTTCAATCGATTCTGTATTAATGATATATTGCTGTATACACCTGTGGATATGTTTTTGTTTGTTGTAGTATTTATTTTATTTGTTCAGGTCATAAAAGTGCAGATTTTAAGGCTATAATTTGAAGGGGGAAAAAAGACAGAAAATGAATGCTTTTCACAGCAGTTTCCCCAGTAATAATGTTTATGTATATAATAGCTTATATTGTGACAGATTGCTGTAGTAGAAGGGTTTCTCATGCTAACAAACAGCAAACTGTCGGGCTGAGAGTTTGAGTGAATTCTCCTGAACGCAGATGAAATAAGAAATCAGCATCATCTGACAGAATGCCTTGCTGATGTTTACAGTCTTACTCGTTTGGAGATCATAGGATGGCTGATAAAAGAGGATAAGAAAGAGCTCAGAAAACCAGAGAACTCGTGATTCAGTGGAAGCTCAGACTGGTAAGATTGTTATAATTATCTAAACCTAATCTGTAGATCAGTTCAGTCCATAATACTTGATGGTTTTAATGACATCAGTCATGCTGCTGCTAAATACAGATGCAATACTAGTGTGGACAAATGATGAAAAATACAAATAACAAATCAAATGAGTATTTGGAGCGTGTTCTCAGACTCAACGATCTCTCTGCCTCTGTGTTCAGGTCAGATCGGCATAAATTATGCTAGTCGTCATCACTGGTTTTCATGGGAACAGGTAGATTGTCAGCAAAACACTCTCTGTAGAAGGAGACGAGTGAGTGCAGCGTGTAGCGTCTGCTGATGACATCATGACCCTCATCTGGGAAGATCTGCACAGAGACCAGAGGTCAGAGGGTCAAAGGTCGAGCGTGAGGCGTGCAGATGCATGTGGGTGTGAAGGTCTCACCTGTGACCTGTAGTACACATTAATCATCGACAGTAGCTTCACTAGTTCTGCAGTGTGTTGAAAATGAACGTTCGCTAACAGGAGAGAAAGAAGAAGTCATGCGATGATGCAGCTGTCTGTCTGAAGGTTTATGGGTTTTCTCTCATAAGCTCACCATCTGCTGTCCCGTGTAGAATCAGAAAGTGTAAGTTCTCAGAGCGCGTGACGTTCAGCTGGAGAATGGAGATCTGATGGACACACAGACACACACACACACACTTTCACAGACACACACGCCACACACACACACACACAACAGCAAAAACACACGCTGCCTTGTGTTTTGAGTTTGAGCTCTGTCAAGTTAATTTGTTGTCGTCAAATTTTTTCTTAAAATCAATTTTATACACCATAATTTTCGTTTTTTCTATAACGTGAATATATCCCCTATCGTATTCTACAACAAAAAACAATCAGAGCACCTTGTTATCACTAGCTCTATTTTGACTTCCCGAGTCCGATATTAGCATATAGTCCGTTAGCATCGCCAACGTGTTTGCCGCTAATCTCGCTTACATTACAAATACACTGTTCACACACCTTACCATTGTTTACTCACTGTTAGGCTTTAATGGCCGGAGTGTGTCTACCTTTGAGTGCAGGTGAGTACACGTTCGAGCTGCATTCGGTGCAGCTCGAGTTGGAGGCCGTGGAGAAGCAGATCCGCGATCTGGTGGAGAAGCAGGCCCAGCTGAGGGAGTGGAGAGCCGCGCTGGAAACATCCCGGCCTGATGCTCACAAGTCCGGTGTAAGTATACAGTGCGCTGCTAACTCTCACACCATCTCTACTCCGTGTGTTTCTCTGCACAAGCCCGGTGCACCCAGTACACGATCTTCCCAGATGTCCTTCACTCCGGCGCCGGGACACCACGGACCCTGGGTGCACCCGCCACGGAAGACGCGAGCCAGGCCCCGGGAGACGACCGCTCCCCCTCCGCCCACCTCCGGTCTTCGAGTATCTATTATCATCGAAGAATCAGATGTCCGGCACGTCCGTTGCTACGTTAGAGAAGGTAAAAGTGCACACCACTGTGTCCCTGGTGCTCATGTCTCGATGTTTCTGTGGCAGATACCGCGATCCTGAAGGGCGACGAGAGCACTGGAGTGGTCGTGCTTCACACGGGGGTTAACGTCACCAAGCTGCGGCAGACAGAGACACTGGAGAGGGACTTCAGGAGCCTGATTGAGACGGTGCGCCGCACATCGCCTGCGACAACGATCATCGTGTCAGGACCGCTTCCCACGTATCGACGAGGACACGAAAGGTTCAGTAGACTTTTTGCTTTAAATGAATGGGTATTGTCATGGTGTAAAGAACAGAAAATGCTCTTTGTTAATAACTGGAATCTTTTTGGGAGCGTCCTAGGCTTTTTCGCGGAGCGGAAACTCATGTTGGACAACATCTCCAGGACGCTACGCAACATATGACTAGTAAGTCAAATCTCAAATAACTGCCCTGATGACTTGTGTTCTACCCGCTTAAATGATAGAAGTACTTGTGCTGTCCAATCTATAAAGACTGTGTCTGTTCCCCGAATAGTGAGGTCAAAATATAAATTTAATGCAGGATCTAGAAAAAATCTGATCGTGATTAAACCAGAAAAATGTAAAATAGATGAACAAAAACAATTTAAGTTTGGGCTCCTAAACATTAGATCACTCTCACCCAAAGCAGTTATTGTAAATGAAATGATAACAGATAATCGTTTTGATGTACTCTGCTTGACTGAAAACTGACTAAAACCTAATGATTATATTGGTCTAAATGAGTCTACGCCACCAAGCTACTGTTATAAGCATGAACCCCGTCAGACTGGCCGTGGCGGCGGTGTTGCAACAATATATAGAGATATTCTCAATGTTACTCAGAAGACAAGATACAGGTTTTTAACTCATTCGAAATTTAAAAAAAAAAAAACCTTTTTTTTTTTTTTAAGCTTAATGTTATACACTGTCAGATATGCAAAATAAATCTATCGTATCTCTTGCTCTGGCTACTGTGTATAGACCACCAGAGCTGTATACAGATTTCCTAAAAGAATTTGCAGATTTCCTCTCAGACCTATTGGTTACTGTTGATGAAGCGCTAATTGTCGGAGATTTTAACATTCACGTTGATAATACAAATGATGCATAAGGACTTGCGTTTACTGACCTAATAAACTCTGTTGGAGTCAAGCAAAACGTCACCGGGACCACTCATCGTTTTAATCATACGCTAAATTTAAAATATTTCGCATGGAATTGATCTTACTGATATAAATATCGTACCTCAAAGCGATGATGTTAACGACCATTTCCTTGTATCGTGCATGCTACATATTACTGATATTAACTAAATGGCGCCGCGTTATTGTCCGGGCAGAACTATTGTTCCAGCCACCAAATACAGATTCACAAATAACCTGCCTGATTTATCTCAACTGCTCTGTGTACCAATAAGTACACATGAACAAGACGAAATAACTAGCAACATGGGCACTATCTTCTCTAAAACATTAGAAGCTGTTGCCCCCATCAAATTGAAAAAGGCTAGAGAAAAACATACTGCGCCATGGTAAAACAGTAATACCCATTCTCTCAAGAAAAAAAAAACTAGTAGTCTTGAGTGCAAATGGAGAAAAACAAACTTGTAAGTTTTTAGAATTGCGTGGAAAAACAGTATGTCCAACTATAGACAGGCTCTAAAAGCTGCCAGGGCCGAGCATATCCACACACTCATAGAAAATAACCAAAACAATCCAAGGTTTTATTTAGCACAGTGGCTAGATTAAAAAATAACCAGACGCCACCCGATCTAAAAATTCCCTCACAGTTTAATAGTAATGAATATGAATTTCTTCACTGATAAAATAGAAAACATCAGAAATACAATAACAAATGTAGATTCTAAAGCGTATAATACTTCAGCTTCATTCATCGCACCAACAGATAAACTGCAGTGCTTTACAGCTAAAGGACAGGAAGAGCTAAATAAACTTAACACTGCATCTAAACCAACAACATGCCAATTAGATCCTGTACCCACTAAATTACAAAAACAGTTGTTACCTGTAGCAGAAGAACCACTTCTCAATATTACTAACTCGTCGTTGTCTTTAGGTCACGTCCCAAAACCATTCAAGCTGGCGGTAATTAAGCCTCTTATTAAGAAACCACAAACAGATCCTAGTGAACTGGCAAATTACAAACACATTTCATATCTTCGGTTTATGTCTAAAATTTTTGAAAAATTTGTGTCTACTCAATTGTGCTCCTTCATGCAAAAAAACTTGATCTCTATGAATAATTTCAGTTGGGTTTCAGGCTCCACCATAGCACAGAAACTGCACTTGAAAAAATTACAAATGACTTGCTTCTTGCATCAGACCAAGGCTGCATCTCATTGCTAGTTTACTTGATCTTAGTGCTGCATTCGACACAATAGATCATGACATACTCATAAATCAATTACAAAACTATACAGGTATTCAAGAACAGGCTTTAAGATGGTTTAGATCCTAAATCTCCGATCGCTACCACCTTGTTCATTTAAATGGGGAGTCATCTCAATTATCACCAGTGAAATATGGAGTGCCACAAGTATCTGTCCTAGGTCCTCTGCTATTTTAAATATACATGTTACCCCTTGGTAATAATATTAGAAAATACGGGATTAGTTTCCAATGTTATGCCGATGATACTCAACTATATATCTCAACAAGACCATATGAAACTTCTAAATTATCTAAGCTAACAGAGTGTTTTAAAAATGTAAAAGATTGGATGACCTATAATTTTCTCCTATTAAATTCGGATTATATTACTTATTGGACCAAAAGACAATACACAGAATCTCGTGGATTACAATTTGCAACTAGACAGATGTTCGGTTACTTTCTCTACAGTCAAAAAATTGGGTGTTATATTAGATAGCAAACTGTTTTTTGAAAATCATATTTCCCATGTTACAAAAAACCGCATTCTTCCATCTTAGAAACATTAGACAAGTTACGAAACATGTCAAGTCAAGTCAAGTCACCTTTATTTATATAGCGCTTTTAACAATACAGATTGTGACAAAGCAACTGAACAGCAATAATTAGGAAAATAGTGTCAATAATGAAAAATTACAATAGTAAACACAAATTTTTCAGTAAAAGAAAGTACATTCATTTGAATCCAGTGATGTCCAAACATCAAGCCAGTTTTAAAGAAATCTTTGCCATCATGGTGTCAACGATAAACGCTGGCCAAGAAGTGTCCCCAACTAAGTCAAGCCAGAGGCGGACCAGCGGCCAAGGAACAAAACTCCACCGGTTGACAGAATGGAAGAAAACAAAAATCTTGGGAGAAACAGGCTCAGTCGGTGGGGCCAGTTCTGTCCTCTGACCAGACGAACAGCAGTTACGGAGAAACAAATCAATGAAGAGTTAATAAAAACAGACGATAAATTAATATAAAAGAAATTATTCTATGATGCAATCAAAAATTATAGCAAAAAGTGGTAGTTCTGTAAGTTGTTTCAGGGTTGGCATCATCTGAGGTCCTATGAGGGGGTTGGCATCATCTCTTCTCAGGTATTCTGGACCTAGACTGAAGCTTGTGTAAATCCTAGTGACCACGGGATGTTAATCCCGTGGCAAAAAAGACAGAGAAACAAATACAAACATAATTAGCGTAGCTGCTGTTCCAACCAAGAAAAAATGATTTGTATGAACATGTTACGGTTTCTGATGCAGAATTGAAAGCTGTTCATGCATTCATGACCTCTAGACTGGCCTATTGTAATGCACTTCTAGGTGGTTGTACTGCATCTTCAATAAACAAGCTACACGTAGTCCAAAATGCAGCGGCTAGAGTCCTTGCCAGGTCAAGAAAATATGATCATATTACCCCAATTTTACAGTCTCTGCACTGGCTACCTATTAAGTTCCGTATGAGTTACAAAATATCATTACTTGCCTATAAGGCCCTTAATGGGTTAGCTCCTGCGTACCTAACTAGTCTTCTACCACACTACAATCCATCACGCTCCCTAAGGTCACAGAACTCTGGACTCAAAAACTCTGGTCGCAAAATCTTGGTAGTACCTAGGATAGCAAAGTCCACTTAAAGGAGGTAGAGCTTTTTCGCATTTGGCTCCCAAACTCGGGAATAGCCTTCCTGATAATGTTCGGGATTCAGACACACTCTCTCTGTTAAAATCTAGATTAAAGACACATCTCTTTGGCAAGCATTCAAATAATGCATCTCATAAACTTGTACTGCAGTTATATCTGATCAAATGCACATGATTATTCTTTAGTTTGGGTTAAACAAATCAATTTTGCTTGGTTGGAACAGCAGCTACGCTAATTATGTCTCTATGTGTTTCTCTGTTTCTGCTGGGATTGACATCCCGTGGTAACTAGGATGTACACAAGCTTCAGTCTGGATCCAGAAACACCTGAGAAGAGATGATGCAACCACTCAGAGGACCTCAGATGATGCCAAACATGAAACAACATACAGAACTACCACATTTGCTATAAGTTTGATTGCATCATATAATAATTGATGTTAATATTGTTCATCGTCTGTTTTATCGCTTAAATGATTTTTCCGTACATTTCTGCCATATTTACATAAACTGACAGTGTCACACTGCTAACTACCACTAAATATTGTCGAAACTTAATTTGCTGTAAAGCTGCTTTGCAATGATCTGTATCGTGAAAAGCGCTTCCACTACCACGATTGACCACTCCCAGAAACCAACACACACACACACCGTACGGGATAGATGACGGACAGCCCGTCACAGCGGACCCGTCAGCCGAGCATGATCCTCCAGCCGGTTTTCAGCCGCCCCCCCACCCTATCCAGCTGCTGCCAATCATGGCCCCCCGATTCCCTGTGCTACACCCCCGACCAATCCTTCCCTTTTTCCAAGCTTGACTTGTACACCCTCAACTTCACTACTTTATGAGCCCACGGACAGATCGGCCCCCCCACGTCCAACAGGCAAGGACGCATGAAAACACAAGGGTAGATTGGCGCCAACCTGTAAGACATTGTCGCTGTCACTAGATTTGCCAAACCATTACCTCCCAAGTGATTTGCCCACACACTAAACACCCTTGCTCCATCAGCCACAGCGTCTATCCGTGACATGTCCTTCCGTGCAATTCCAAAACGCAAGTGACTGTCAAAATACCAACCTGATGAGGCCAATCTGTTCAACACAGCCATCAGGGCAAAACCCTGATTGGTCTAAATGTAGACCCCCCCATCCGGTTCCAGCCTCTAAACTTGCAGCAGGTTGGTTCCCTGCCTTCACCCCCCCTGACGGGTTCCGCGAAGTGAGGGTGAGACGAGGATACACCGGCGGAGGCGGCGGAGAAGGGGTAGAGCGGACGAGGCAGAGGAAGACCTGAAGCAGAGGCGAACATGCCCACAGCAGAAGGAGGCCAAACTTATCAAAGCATTTTCGTGCAACAATTAGTGGACATGTTGGTGAACAAGGATTGACGCTGAGGGAGGTGGGACGAAGCAGGTCAGACAAATCTCCCCCCCCCTAGAAGATTTACAGTCCGGCATCTGGTCATAAGGACCTTGTTAACGTACACAGGGGGAACCTAACGTGTTAGGCACAGATCCTGGATACCAGGCTTATCGAGAGTAGGATCAAAAGACGCTATGCATACCTTCAGTTAAATGCACCATATCAGCAATATGAGTGAGTACGCCAATGATGTCTTGTGGATGATGCCAGTCGCGTGTGCGTGACAGTAAGGTAGGTACATGTATTATTCTCTACATAGGTGAGGGTCGGGAACGGACCAAGGAGGAAGGGGCCCGGGCCCATAATCACGCAAGAACGAGAGGGAGATAAAAACAGGTTTTGGCAAGACTGCTTCTAGGGCAGAACGAAAATAACAAGCAAACATTTTCGGTGACCATGCCATTTTCAATAATGTCCATCAGGTCTCTCAGTCAACACTGGCACGCATCCTGAAGCGACATCAGGTTCAAATGAAACAACTTTATCAAGTGCCTTTTGAGCGGAATTCAGAGAGAGTTAAATGGCTGCGGCATGAGTATGTGGAGGTTTGTAATGTTCACTTTAGCACTGTGATGTTGCATACACCACACATTACTTTTTTACATTGACTATAATATACTAGACCTATCCTGAACTACACAATGCTGTCTTTCACTGTATTTCAGAGAGTTTTGCAAATGGATGCTGAGGAAATCCTGCATGAATTAATATATATTGATGAGGCATGGTTCAACCTCACAAAAGCAAGAAGGATAGGCAGAAATATCATTGGCCACAGGGCTATAATCAATGTCCCAGGGAAACGTGGGGGTAACATCACCCTTTGCGCCACCATTTCACAGCATGGGGTTCTCCTCCGTCATGCCAAAATGGGCCCTTGCAACACACCTCACATTCTCGCATTTTTGGACCGATTGCACCACATCGTCAAAGCAGGTAATGAAATGCACCAGATACAATACACTGTTGTCTGGGACAATGTGTCATTCCACCGCTCTGCTTTGGTCCAGAACTGGTTTCAACACCATCCACAGTTGACAGTACTATACCTTCCACCATACTCTCCGTTTCTAAACCCTATCGAATAGTTTTTCTCTGCATGGCGGTGGAAGGTTTATGATCTCCAGCCCCAGGCTCAGGTACCTCTCATTCAGGCCATGGAGGACGCCTGTGACCGAGTCAAAGCCGCAGCTGTGCAAGGATGGGTTCGACATTCAAGACGGTTCTTCCCGTGTTGTCTTGCTAATGAGGATATTGCTTGTGACGTTGATGAAATTCTCTGGACAGATCCAGCTAGGCGAAGAGATAATTTACAGTATGTTTACTGTAGTATTTTCTGTACAATATTGTCAGTTTTTTCAGATTATTTTTTATGTTTGTTGTTATTTACTGTAATTGTAACCTGTACTGGATACAGTATTTTACGTTTGTCTGTTGTTTGCTGAGCTAACAGTGTTACGCACACTACTGTAGTAGCATGACAACTGGAACATGTTTTGTTGTGATTCTCCATGTTGACTGATTTTGGGTATATGGAGAGAAATCAATGACATTTTCGTCAGTCTGCAGCATTGGTCTTGTTTGGTGAACTATTGTATAGTTGCACTTCCTCTGTGTACTTCATTTACAGTACTCTAATCACTGACAATTAGACTTGCTAAAAGTGTTTTAGGTTAGCAACAGCAGTGTGTAACTGGTTCAAAAAGATTAAAGTCATATGAAATGTGTGTTTCGTATGGTAACAAAATATTGTTTTTATAAAGTTGCGTATAGTTTTGACAAAAGTGTTCCAATTTTGCAAATGATTGAAGTGTTGTGCTACGATGGTGTAGGGTTGTGTTTAATATGGGGAGTCTGTTTGACAAACTTGGGGCCTGTTTTTTTTCCCCCCCCCCCCCCCCAAAATTGTGCTTAAGCAATCGTAAAAAAACTGTAACATCTAATGTGGAAAGAAAGTGTATAGAGAAATGATAGAAACAGAGAAATTAGTTATTACATTATAGTGTATATATTTCTAAATTAAATGACTTTAATTAAATTTAAAGTATATCAGAATCTGATCATGCGCTGTACTTGTTAATAAACAAAAGCAGTTTTTTCATTTGCAATTTAAGCCTATTAAATGTTAAAAAAATCTAACTGTCAAATATATTGTTAAATGACTATAATTTATTTTCTTACTCTAAAAAAAACTTCAGCTGGCTTATCAGTATCAATACTGGCCTTGATAATATGTTATTAATAAGCTGTTAAACAGATATTATTTAGTAGTATGTAGTGTTGATTCTACATTTTTGGGGGGGACACAGTTTGCAAGTATATTTAAGAGTTTAATATTAATCATGATTAATCACTTAAAACTCTGATTAATTGCTTATAAATGTGAAGCGTCTCGCATCCCTTATATAAATTAAATCAGTTCATAAAATGCATAATATCAAATATAAAGAAGAAACAATGCATGCTCTTTGCCATCTTGTAATCTCTCTGTGATGAATACTGCAGTCAGAATTCACAGGGCGAGTAGAGTACGTCCGATTTCTCCTCCATCACTCCATTGCAGTATCTGACAGGAGCCGATCACATGCGCTTCACTGACCGTCGCTGCTCGTTTAGCTAAAGTTAAACTCTTCTTGTTTTTGTTGTGTTCCTGGACGTCCACATTGTGCCTCGACAGTCATCACCCGCCTTCGTTAAAATTAATGAGATTGTGCCGCTTGTAGTGTGAACAGGGCAATGATCTAAATATCACACATTTTTATGTCTCAAATCATACAACAGCAACAACATCTTACCTTGTATTTGAGATCATTTTGTAGAGGGAATCCGAAGTATCGCTCTGTAAAGGCTGACGCTGCATAGATAAACACAATGAAAATCCTACTAGTGATGGTTGTGTGTGTGTGTAGTTTAAGAAAAGGGTTATCCTCCATATACGGACCAAATGTCCCTACCCAGATAGTAAAATCTGACATTTTTGACATTGTTTGTCCATACAGTGGTGCCCATGAGGGGAAAAGTTATTAAAAATACTAAATTGTTTATCTGGAAATTTAAAAAAACTTTTATTGTATAAAATCAATAAAAGGCTGTGGCAAATCCCCACAAAGATAGCTGTACAAATGTGTGTGTTTGTGTGCATGATGAGTGTGTGTGAGAGAAGTGTTATGAGTGTGTGTATTTGCGTGTTGTGTTTGTGTGCATGATTGTGTGTGTGAGAGACTGAGTGAGCGAGAGAGTGGTGTGGTGTGTGATGGTGTTGAGTGTGGTGTTGTGTGCATGATGCGTGTTTCTGAATGTGTGTGTACCATAATGGTTTTTCGACTTTACAAACTACTGTTTTCTTTAACCTTATACACCAACACCCACACCTAAACCTACCCCTCACAAAAACTTTCTGCATTTTTACATTCTCAAAAAAAAAAATTCTGTATGATTTATAAGCTTGTTTCCTCAATTTAGGTCCCCACGGTGACACAAGTCCCCATAAGTTGGTGTGTATTCAGGTTTAAGTCACCACCAGAATAGAAAAACAGGTACACACACACACTCACACACACACTTTTTGTGAAAAGTGGGGACATCCCAAAGGCATAATGGTTTTTATACTGTACAAACAGTATATTCTATTTGCCCTTTTGCCCTTTACCAACCCTACCCCTAAACCTCCCCCTCACAGGAGACTTTGTGCTATTTCCGATTTTCAATACACTCCATTCTGTGTAATTTATAAGCGTTTTGAAAAGTGGGGACATTTGGGTAATGTCCTGAAAAGTCACCTTCTCCTTGTAACTATTTTATAACTTTGTCATTATCCAAATTATGTCCTCATTTGTCACCAAAAACGTGTCACACACACACACACTCCGCCACCATCTGCAACCAATATTCTGAAATCACTTCACAAAAACATTAGGTTTTGATCTTGCAGAGCCCGTTTCTATTCTGTAACAGAGTCAAACTTTAATCATAGCCTGTACAGGTTTTTTTTTTAATCTTGGTTTTTCTAATAGAGATGCAGTTTATTTAAAGGAGTCATATGATGCGATTTTAAGTTTTACTTTATCTTTGGAGTGTTACAAGCTGGTTTCTTGAATATAAGATTCCCTAAGTTGCAAAAGACTAAAGTCTTCAACACCAAGAGATTTCTTTATAAAATCAGACTCGGCCACGCCCTCCTAAACAGCTCATTCTCCACGCCCCCACATGTCCTAACTGTCCCTATGTGGTAAGATTTTCTACACCGCCAAATGTTCCACGCAAAAGAAAGAAGCGTACTTTGATCTCGCCTGTAGGGTTGCGCCGTGGCCGCCAATGATGTCCGTGGAGACGCTGCCTTCCAAAGAGGCAACGACTAGAATCTGGTTAATTTTGTTTTTTGTGTATACATTGTCTAGAAGCAGTTCAACCAAATAGTCAGAATTGGGAGCAACGCATTTTTGGAGGACAAGGAACTGTTTCCGGGAGTATCCTATAATGCCAGTGTTCTGGACCACTAATGCCTGACTTCACAGCCTGTAAGTACGTTTTCATATTTGTAGGATTTGCCACTGACGATTCAAACGCGCGTTTTGAGCCGTGTAGAGTAGCACTTTTGTTTGTCATTTCTCCGATCACAAATGCAGACATGGTTTTATTTTTTACGCGGCGCGATGCAACCAAAGTGTAAAAGGACAGTATAAGTCATCAGTGGTGGCTCGTGGGTTATAAAATAGAGGAGGCACACTACTTGTATTGGTCTGGGATCCCTGCTTGATTTTTATAATAATTTTTTATTTGCTTAAACACACTAAACCACTATAAAATGTTTTTTTTGGTTGCTTTTAGTCAGAAAACATAAAGAAAACGACATACATACAGCAAGATAATATAATTTCACTTACCTGGCCTGTCACTTGAAGAAAACATCCATTCCTTCTTAAAAGTCTGTGTTAAAAGATAGCTGCCTGTTGCGCCATTTAATTAAGCCGACTGTTGTTGTCAACGACTCCGTCTATAAATTTTCCGTTCACGCACCACCGGTCACTTGCTCTCCACATGGCCTCTCACGGGACTACACAGACTGTTACCACATCACCCTGGCTACAGTTCCCATGATCCAAGTGCACTAATCACAATCTCACCTGAACCAATCACACACAGACTGACTACCAATCACACACCTATATATCAGTCTCACAACCCAATGGGGTCAACGCCGAGTATTGTATTCGCAGTATCGCTAGTGGCATTGATAGCTACGCTGGTACGAACGCTGCGTTTAAATTCGCTAGTCTGTAGCTTAGTCTTGGTGCGGGTTGTGGCTGTTTGCGGCCTCTTTTCTGATCATTGTGTTGTATTTCGATTATACCCCTTCATCTCGCTCTGTTTGGGATACGTTTTATCCCTCGCCTTGGATCATCGCCTGTGTTTTTTGAATTTAACCCTTTGATTACCCTGTTTTGGACTTTTTTCACCGAAGATCGAGAGCCCCACGTCACGTTCATTGGACTCTTCTGTCTTGCCCTCTGAATACCTGTTTGTCATTGTCTGACCCTTGCCTGTTTTGACCATGTCCTTAAATAAAGCTTGCGAATGGATCCACATGTCTCAGGTCTCGTTCGTCCCATTACAGCTGTAGCCTATATCCAGTTTAGGCTGTTTTCCCTAAATTTATATATATACTGTTTGAATGATAGGCTTCTGTCCCCACTGGATGCTACAAATGCCTCTTTTGTAATGGGTTTTATTGGTGTTGTCTCATCGCGTCGGGACAGGGCATCATCACAGTATGGTAAGGGGCGTAATTTCCGTCACACGCTTGAGGTATTCGGCCAATCACAACGCACTGGGTAGCTGGCCATTCAGAGCACACCTCGCTTTTTCAGACGGATTAGCTTTGTAAAAATCGAGGCGTTTCAGGAAGGTGGGGCATAGAGGAGAATCAATAATGTACATTATGTGGAAATAATGTGTTTTTTGAACCTAAACCGCATAAACACATTTCATTACCCCAAATACACAAAATAATGTTTTTCATATGGCAAACGTCCATTGACCCCTTACAGCCGCTGAATTGGTTAAATATCTGCTTTTTTGGGTGCATTTATTCCAAGTCATATTGTAAAGTCGACATACAAATATTTGATGTGGACAGGTTATGGTTTCCGGGCAGTCCACGTAAAGGATATGATGTGTCATTCGGTCATCATTTATTTCCATCAGTCATTCACCTTATGACAGACATTTTCTGCGAAGAAACAAGGCAGATAGTTTGATAGAGCCTCCATTGTTTGTTTGTTTGTCCGTACAGTGAAAGTCACATTCCTTCAATTATCTTATAATTTTTGTTCGTTAAGAACGGAACTCATACAGGTTTGAAACGACATGATGGAGAGTAAATTAAGACAATTTGAATTTCTGGGTGAATGATTCCTTCAATGATTGTGGCATGACTAACCTCACCTTGCCCAAAACCCCAACTCTTCCTCCATCAATATACGGCTGCTCCATCAGATACCTGCCACAACATAAACACATGTGGACAAATGTAATGCTAATATGTGGAAAAAACTCATATAAGATCATCGTTATATGCACAGTAGCAGAGATGATGTTCATGTGGCCTGTGAATTTACACAAAACCTTTTACATCCACAACCAGATTCTACATCTCCCCATGAAGTCGAGTCCTGTGCAAAAGCCTACATTAACACATCAGATGCAGAAACATTTGTTTTAAGATATTAAAAGTTATTTATACTGTTTATATGTAGTTATTTATAATGTTTGCTTTAGTGTGCCAGTAGAAAATATCAGTTTTAAATTTCATACAAAATGAAAAATCAGTGGAATAATACATTATATTCTGAAGAAATTTTTTAATTTTAAAACAGATATTTCTTTCTGGCACACTAGAGCAAAGGATATGTAACATCTTAAATGTTTTTGTGAAGCATCTAATGTCTCTCATACTTTTGTACAGTAGATGGAGGTTTGAGGCTCAGCACATCTGGTCCTCCATCTCCACGAGTCCCAAACGCTGGTAAATGTCCTGGAGGATCTGCTGGCCCTGAAAGCCGCTTCCCCTGCTGTCCAGCCGGGCCATGATCACACCATCACAGCTGACCAGCACATCAGCCCAGTCCAGACGAAAGCGCTCATTCACCTGCTGACCACCGGGGTCAGAGTCCCATTATCTCCACACACCACACACACACCCACACACCCACACACACACACCACACACACACAGACCCACACACACACTCCCGAAACCACACACACAGACGACAGATCAGGGGATGGACACTATAGCGTCTTGATCATCTATTGATTCCAAAACTGGCTTCTACAAAAGACTATTAAGAAGTTTTCCCTTCTCTCACCACTGAATATTTTTGGTGAGTAAATAGTTTTTGTAATATATATTTCACATAAATCAATAAATAATAAAAAGGTGTGGTATCAAGTTTGCTAATATCTTCTTAATAAAAAAATAACAACCGTTATATCTTTTATTCCATTAGTTACAGACATTAATTGAACCATTTACATGTTGTTAAGTTCAATAAGCACGTTATTGAGATAGAGTAGAATGAGATTTCTGCACATGATTTCTACACAAGAAAATGACTTCATGCAGTTTAAAACTCTTGTTGATACTCTAGGTCAATTAAATCCAAAGATTACGTTAATGGTTGTGTTGGTCCACTGCGACACCACTGGTTATAATCCTATAAAATTTTTCCTTTAACAGACCTAATGAAGTGTGTGCTGCTGCAGAGTGGATGCTGTTACCTCCTCTTCAAACTGTTATTTTATGTGTATGTAGTGTGTGTGTGTTGTGGATCGGACGAGCCAGCACAGGAAGGGAGCTGTTACGCATCTCCCACACTGCGGAGGGGAAGCTGAGCCGAGGTTTTAGTGCTGGAAACCACATTAAACAACACATCTTCACTTACACAGCAAAAACACAACACGAAACAAAGATCTTAACTACATTCAGACTGCAGGTCAAAAATCTGATGTTTTTTTTTTTTTTTTCATTCGTAATTGTGCTCTTTAATTTTCTTGTAACGGTGGTGAACAGCAAACCACATGCATCTGAGGCATCATCTAGCAAAGCGTGCATATGCACAGATTTGATGTTAAAGTGTGCATATGCTAAAATACCCGCCAACAGTCATATTTCTAGAAAAAGTAGTTGATGTGAACGAGTGCTTAGCATCACGTCAGGGTCTAAATAGGTGAACACACTTCTCCTTGTGGCAGAGAGTCACAGTACTGCAGGTATTTGGAAATCTGAGCAATTCTTGCTGCTTGCCATTCTCAAGTAAAGGATCTGGATGTTGACTGGTGCTCTTTGATGTCACCTTATAAGGGTCATTTCTGGTATTTGGTGCCTTTTTGTGTCCCAAGTAAAGATCATGATCTTATATATATATATTCTTTATTCTTTTTTTGACCTGTAGTCAATCATTACAACGGATGAAGCCAGTCACAACTTTTTCACCAGATAAGCTTTTAACGGACAGGGGGCGTTAAGACACCCAATATTGTTGTTACACATTGACCTTTTACACTAACACTACATAAGAGGTCTCACACTCGTAAGCCGGCATGCACTTTTGTCCTGTGTACACCGTAGACGTTTAGTTTTGGAATACGGATGTTTTTAAATAGCCATAAGTCTCAAACGGAAAAAAAAGATGTTGGCATACTGTGCGCATATTTTTGTTGTCAAACATGAAACGCTCCTCCAGGCTGTGCGTTGGGTGCCGGTGTGCAATTAATTCAGAGCTAATAAAGTTTTCGGTTGTACAAATGGTCACCACCATTAGTGACAGAAGGACCCCAGACCTGGACACCGACGGATAAGGCGGTGGTACGCATCGAAACAGGTACACGGGGGTCGAAGGCCTACCTTGGTGAAGGGTCGATAGATGGATGTCGTAAGATGCGCTCGAGGCGAGGCAGCTGTAGTTAGCCGGGCAGGTTTAGAACTAAATCCTGATGGGACGAGGGGGGTAGAAGATTTAAAGTTTTGGGAGGTGGGTCAGGAACATGATGTAAGACACTGAGCAAGATTATAATAGGACCGCCTGAGGAGAGCAAATGACTGAAATGGATAACAATAGGATGAATCGGTGATGGAGCTGGACCTCTCTGTCTAGATATAGATGTAATGAACATATCTTAGCAAACATCGCAGGCGATGGGAGAGAACCAGAAAAGTAATTAGGTAGAGCTAAATTCTTCTGCACCACTGGGGGTCATGGCGTTTATCATGAATAAGCGTCTAATGTACACACCGAAACCTCGGCTCAGTGGCACTAAATAAAAAAACAACAAGGTAGGGGCATGGGGGCGTGGCGAACTATAAAGCTTATACTCAGGGGTGAACATAAGGCAACTTATCGAGAAGGCGACATCAGACATAGCGTGGAAACGTGAGAGTATGAAGGCATGGGAACCGGAAGCCGTGAACGAGAGCAAAAAGAAAAACCGAGGGGGGCCGTGACGAGGGGGATGAGAGGAGGAAATTGAGGACGCGGGAGGCAAGAGGAGAGTAGGAAAGGCAAAAAAAAGGAAATCCAGTTCGGTATTGAGACAATCCGGATCACAATCTGAAAGGGGGGAGAGGAAGAAAGCAAATAAATGGAACTCCTCCGCCTAGTCAATGCAAATAAACAAATACTACTAATAAAAAGAAGTAATATGCGCAAGAGAATGTCCTCAACAACCAATTGAAGGCCCCAAGACTTACAATTAGTAGAAATGTATGGGGCTGGGGCAGGCGTACAGTGTAAAATTCTATCTGAATCTCACCTCACATGCTCATAAAAAAAAAGGGGAACATATTTCTCACCACAGGAATGCGTAAACACTTATGGGCTTGAGCCCTGTGTTGGACAGTTGTGTATCCCGAAGATCGACCACAACGCAACTTCATGGACATCAGACTTAGGATAACTTGGACCCTCATGGGAATAGCGTTGTGGCCAGCGTCAATGACGGGCCGCAGCCGTATTGTTAACCATAATGCCGGCTGAAAGTGAGGAAATTGCGAGATTGGAATACCCAGGTACGCCCGGCCGTTCGTAAAAGACTCGAGTACAGGGGAGACGGTGTAACCTAGAGACCACTTAGCTTGTTGGGATCCCAACTTTATTAGGTGATGTATGGGGAACGTGTAAATCGTTGGCATATAATAACAAATCAAGTGTCTGCACTACATAACATAATACTTGGGTACAGGACATAAGCGCACAGTGGGGACGTCAAACTATATCACAGGAGTTTATCAATAAACATTGATGTTGATTGGGGTTGAATATCAGAAGAGCTAGCCTCCCTTGCGGGTTCTTTTCTCAACCTACTACCCGAGGAACACTCGTCTGATTGGCTTAATTTTTTTTACCACACAGAGGCAGGAGATAGGCCGCTTACTCACCACCGCCCTCCCCCTAAGCCCGCTCTAGCAGTAGCGGTTGTATTACACACAATTCTACCCTCATACGGGCGATAGGGAAAAGCTGCGCTGTGCACACAACTATTGGGTATACAACTTTGTGAAATTAAGCGAAAAAAAATATACACATTCTAGACATGAACGACTTAATTGTGAATTTTTATTAACATTAAATCGACCATCCACCTCCCATTTTCACCTCAAATGATGGTGAACCGCTGCCCAATCACTAGACCTGGGCGGTAATGTGGCGCTGTCCAGTAGACACCACCCTCCATGCAATGTGTATATTGGAGACACGATATCACTCGTTGACATTGCTACAACAATACGTAATAATAGAAGAACTGCTTTGGCTCAAAAAAGTCAAACAAGTTGAGCCCAATGATTACATTGGGATAAAAATTTCCTAACAGCCATGCATTTTTCGATCCGCAAGTCCCCTGCACAATCCATGCATATTCTGTCAAACAAAATCGTTACAAATACAGACCCTGCCTCGGCTCCGAACTCCTTTTAACAATTATAGGAAATATTGCATATTTATAGACAATATAAAACCCAGGTTCTTTAAAAAATGTCCGGACAAACCGCCCCCTTAATGTCAATGTTTGCAGAACAGCAAGTAAGTTAAGAGATAGGCTCTTTAGTTTAGGAGCCGATGTTCGCGGATCAGCCCGTCAAGGTCTCTACCATTACAATTCCTCCAGTAAACCTAAATGTGGAAAGGTCACTCATATCAGTACACCAGGATCTTAAAACATTTTCCACATCTAAACAGGGGGCGAAAAAACATCTTTACAGAAATTCATCACTTGCATTCCTGTAATTTTCATTTATGCTATCCGGTGTCCAGTGGAATTCCTGATGTTGTGCACATCAAAGACTTAAAAACAGCTATATGGTGGACTCGGAGTGCTATAAGATGGGACCAGAGGCAACCCAGTTAGCACGACACTTTTAAAGATTCTTCACCTATCTCTTTGTGAGTTTTTCTACTTTGGCATTGAACAGTACATTCAGTACCCAATTTGTATTGGAGTCACATCCCCAATGGCAGGTTACACACCTGTTGCTATGACAAAGACGTGTTGTAAAGCATGGTCTGGGATGGCCTGTTACATTGATATCTGATGAAAGGGCCTTGCGAACGTCGCCAAACGTCATTTTAATCAATAAAGTTTTCAAGAGTGAGTGCTGCAAGAGCAACCTTTGTTCAATTATCTTTCTTCGATCGACAGCGTACAAAGGAGGCGACGGTTAAGGAAAATATAATGGGAAGTTTAATACAATGGCTTTCTCTATGAGTTATTTTACTCAAACCGATTATCGGAGTTCAGTTATTCCATGAATTCTTTCCTACGGTACGAATTAGTGACAGGTATAACATGGACATTGTTCACGGTGTATTTAAACCTGACGATCGTTCTGTTGGTTGAAACAAAGATTGAGTTAGTTTACGGAACATGATCCATTAGGTCCAGTTGACTGTGGTTCTTTCTACACTTTTCTTAAATGAAAAAAGTTACAGAAAAGAGAGTTACTTTTTCTTTCACCTTAGAGATAGTAAGAGGGCGAGTGACAAATGTCAATGAAGAGTGCCGCTTGAACGAGGTATAACAGTTAAGCACCACATAAAGGCAAACCACATGCTTAATCGTTTATATGGTTTTGGATGATAAAATGACAATTTGAAAGCTGATGACTTTATATTCGAGTAAAAGTAAAAAGCCAAAAGTTATGCATTCTCGTGATGGCAGGCAAGCAACACAATGAAAGTTACAAGCATTTATCCAGCGTCGAGCCAAAAGGTGGGTTCAAGCAAGATGACAAACTGGATAACAAGTTTCTTAGGAATAACCGATACATAAATGATAAAACTTTTACTGCATAATACATACAGAATATTTTTAAGTGTCTGAGTCCAGTTACTGTGCAGCTGTGGTATACCTCCAGCTGAGCTTACACGATTGATATCACTTATCCGTGACCTAAAATAGACGCATAAACCTTATAAATGTCTCCATCTGACGTAATACTGGATCATCACGGGGAGCAATGCAGCCTAAAAAACTATACTCCGAAGCAAATCATGGACTTTCACTATGACACCTCCTTGGCCGTTGGCTATGAAATGGTATCGTCTCAGACAGTAGCAGCTGGCACCGCCGTAGAGTGGGTGCACAAAACGAAGCAAGTAGAGAATAGAAATAATCATCAGGTCGATGACATTTTTGTCCAGAAAAAAAAAATCTAGTCCCCTTAGCCACGGGTGAACATCGCTGTGCAACGCGAACCCCTGGTGTATATGACTGTCTTTATTATTCCTCAGTGTATTTGGTGCAATTCTACTCGTCCAGGTAAATGATCACAGATAGTATATCTTAAGAAATTTTAAATCTTTCATCGGACACAGACACAACTGAACTGGAGGAAGATATACATTTTCCAGTCCTCGGTTATGGGTTGCTGTGGGTCCTCTACAGGTGAGTTCCCAAAGGAGGTTTAGAGTGGATCAGATCATCTCTCTGGAGTCACTGTTCCAAGTGTCGTTTTCCTGTGATAAGCTTGAGGTTGTTCTTCACATGCTCTTCGTCAGTCCTGTTGTAGTGTGCAAGATTTTTCACATGTGAGATCTTTGTTGAGCAGTCAGACTTCCATAGAGGAGGTTTAAAATATTTGGACAGGGTTTATTGTTGACTTGTCCGCTATGTTGTCTTCAGATTGGTTTACCTGTATCTTCTGTCTGACGAATGTTGTCCCGGTTAAGGGGACATGCTGTGCTTTTTTTCTCAAGTGTAATGCACTGATACGATGCTTTTCTGTTTTCATTCGTGGTCAGGGATGTGAGGTTTATAGCATCAGATGTTAGCAATCCCTTTTCCACTGGAATTAGATGACTTCAGTCAGAATCTCTCATTATTCAATAGCAATACTTGGTATTTTTGCTTCTTTCTGGTAAAAATTAGGGTGTCTGGGAAACAGTAAAATCCAATCCATAAGATTGTGTTGTGGGTCTGGAGTTTGTTGTGCGTTACAATTAAACTCTTTTCTCCAGACTTTCCATTGCAGGACAAGGCTGTTGGTCGGGTTAGTTTCGGTTATGATGTCCAAGATGAAAATCTCATCATTGTCACATTCTATTGTTGCTTTTGTTTCCTGTTTGGCAATTTGGTGATAGTGGTGATGGTGAAGATGACTGTGATGATGATGATGGTGATGATGATGACTTCATACCCTGGTTATTAATCTGTAAACTCCTGATTTATCTAACTGGAGTTTGTTTCTTTCTGAGAAATTCTCTGATCTCCAGACAAGCATCTATAGTCACGTGATCTACAGAGCAGAAGAGAAGTAGAGAAAGAAAACAAGACAGCTTAAGGTTTGGTGTGTTCTGCCATTTTATGAAAAATAAATAATAAAAATTGTATTTTTTGTCAGAGTAACAGCAGTTTGTTTAATTATATACTTCATTTTATTTTAGTGCCATTGTCTTTATCGACAGGACAGCACTGAGTAAATGGGAAAGTAGGGCTGAAAGAGGGCAGAGTTTGATTGTAGGGTGCTATGAAACCCATTTTACTTTTCCCCAAATTCTGATGTGTTTTCCATTTAAATTTTTTTTGGATTCAATTTTAATAGTTAAATAAATTTGACTAATAAAAATGTCTAATCAAGTTAATTAATACTTGAACAATTTAATAATTTATTATAATTCTAACTGTTTTATTTTTTCGAAATGTTGTCTATTTTTTTTTTCCAGATAGACTGTTATTTTATACGGTGAATTGTTTAATACAGTTTTATTATCAAAAACATTAGCAATCAAATGCATGCATAAACAATCTTTTAAAATGTAGTGAATGAAGTTCTTTTGGCAAAAGGCACTAAGTGCACTTACTAGTCATACAAGATATTGATGAAATGTGAATAAAAAATGATTCGTGTTTAAAATATGTTTTAGATACACTGTATTTTGATCCTGTTATAAGTGTACATTCTGCTTTACAATAATACTCTGTAACAATTTCGTCAGTTGCCAACTATCTATTTTGGTGGGTTGTCAATAAGTTCTTCCATACAGAAGACTCGTAGCCGTCCTTGAGCTTACTTTTTACTTGTTTGTTCTTGTCACCTCCGATTACTGAACTGGGTTTTGTACATAAATGGGGGTGTCCTTTGAGCAATCGTGGCTCTTACTGTCACTCTGCCACCGATCTGGCTAAGAACAGGGGTCATTTTGTGTGTGTGTGTGTGTGTGTGAATGTATGTTTGGACTCACCGCTCATGTTGCTGAGAAGGTGCACAGTGGTTTTGGGGATTCCTGGACCTGAATTTGAAACAAAGATTGTTTAAAGAAATCGTCTCAGGTTACGTATGTAAACATGGTTCCCCGAGTAGGGAACGAGACACTGCATCTTCTAGGGGTCGCTATGGGGATCCGCCTTCCACATGACTGGTGGTTCGTGAAGGCCAAAAACAAACATCTAAACACGACAATAACATTGGCCGGTGACAGCCTATGATGTCATTACCCTGCGCGATCATAGTATAAAAGGGCGCTGGGATAACACGTCATCTGCTTCTTCGTCTGAATCTTGCGAGGACCGCGGAGGCGCGAAGGCATGGCAAGGAAACAGAGGACGCAGGTCGCGTTCCCTTCTCGGGAACCCCTGGATTACATACATAACCTGAGTCTTGACCTTTCGAGGGAACTTCAAACTTCGGCCTCTAGAGGTCGCTATGGAGATGGTATAGCCCGAGGCCTACCATGCTGAAGGGAGTGCATGCCCGAAACCATGTGAGCAGCTAATGACAACCACGGACAGTCGTTGACGGCTGGCAGTGACATTACACCCTTCAGCCAAGACCTGAGCTTCATACATCTAAAGAACAATTACCTTTAAGGGTCTGGCTAGGAAGCCCAAGGCACTCGGCAGGCCAAGGCTTGGAATCAGAAAGAAGAGATGCCTTTAGGGTAAAACGCCCGGTGTCTAAAATACGCCACCAAACCTTCCTGCGCACCCAGGGGGGGCTACCACCGGTTCTGAATAAACTGCTCAAAGAACTGACTCGACAGATCGTGTAGCAACACCATGTTCCGAAAATGTATCACCGGAATCTTAGTTGAGGTGGACCCAAGGTGAGACCTGGGGCCTAAGCCAACTTGGGACAGAGAACACGCGGCTGACAGCTGCATACCCCCTTACCATACCGATTTTAGAAAGTGGCGCAGAATGCTAAACGTGCACACTTCCACAATGGGATTTGTAGAAAGTGCCGATCTTAGCGGTTGCACCGTACCCTAGCATGAATTTATAAATCTCCCGGAATCATCTGCTCACAGATGCCCAAGAATCCTCAGGAGGATCCACTCACAGAGCGTCGAGGCTCACTGCCTGGGCGACCCGATAGAGGCAAGGCGTGTGATCAGGAAGCAGCAACGGCCCAGAGCTACCTATGATCACGAGTGACCCACGGAGCCGAAAAGCGGAGAGTAAAATGCAACCCACTGGCGAAGGCAGAGGAGGACTCACCCAGTCTGCACAGGACCGGCGAGCTCAAAGGGACCCTCCCGCCGTGAGAGGAGCACAGAAATGGGATCCTGCTAGAAGGGGATCACACATTTAAAAGGGAACAACAGGCTCCCAACATAATGTCAACTGACCAAGGAGGTGACAGAGACAGGCCTAACACTCAGAATAGTGAGGTAAAAGGGGAATTACAACTACTCACGTTATTGTAATTAAGTAGTTTTTTCGGGTACTTGTACTTTTCTGAGTATATTTTTAAAGCTGTACTTTACTTGTACTTAAGTACAAATTAAGAAAAATAATCTACTTCGTTACTTTTAAATCATAGTTCGTTACGGAGTACGCCCACAATTTTAATTGATATTCAAACCTTGACAGCACTTCAGTAGCCAATAAAGATATCCGAGATCGTAACTGACCATTAAACGCCCGGAAATCATGAAGTGGGAAAGCCCGCTTTTCCAAGCTGCTGTCTCGTGTCTCTCTCTCTCTGACCAGTGGTATTTAGGACACAGCAGCCACCTAACCTGGTCAATATAAACGTAGGATCTGAATGCCTCGAGTGGGAGAGAATTAGTCAGATCACAGCAATAAAAGTAAAATCTCGGTAGGTCCGCGCTCCGAGGTATAATGGCAGCGTGAGAAAAAAAGTTTAATTGTAGACAAGTAGATAACAACAAGTCATTATACACGCGAGGCCGTCAACTGGGTTACGAGCTCTCAAATTAGCCTAACGTATACTCACAACATGGCATTGCAATGTGGTGGGCCTAATCCTCCGATGTTCTTGTGCGCATCCACTAGTTCGAGAGTGAAAAGTGGGGGCGCGAGCCTCTCCCGCTTTTTAAAGTAGAATGAATTTTCTCTTTGCTCTGATTACACTTTGTCCAAGTTATCAAATAGATCCACGTCCTGGACCTATTAAAATGCTACTGGAAAGTTATTGGCTGTAAGGAAGTGCACCATAACATCTTTCAACGGCGTCAAAGAGGGAACTTTATATTTCTTTACAATAGGAATTTTATTATATTATAAATGTTTTGGGAAATGGATATTGCTGATTTGTACCTAGAAATAGTCCGTCTCTGCCTACTGCTCACTACATTTAGGCATGTCATACAGGTCAAGCCATCTGAGTGTTTCCATTTATCTAAATAAATAGTCTAACATAGTAGTAAAAGAAGATGAGGTGCTCTTAAAATCTCTGCTTATAATTCAGTGTTGCCATATTTCGTCCTCAACTAATGATGTCATTTGTTTTTAATTTTAGGATTACTGATGTGTACTTGTCTTTTTTTGCAAATCAATTCAGGTTTTGAAATCAATCTCAAACTTCCGTGCTGGGTACCTGTTTGCACCAAGTTACCCTAGGTTTAAGAAACCAAGTACACAGAATCATAGCAAATGTTTAAAGGCCAATAGGAAAATTTTTGATGTGTTCAGAATGTTTAAATCCAGAGAATTAAGCAATTTTTACTAGTGACACGGACCGTGTCCATAGTGACATTGTGTCGCCTGCCAGTGACTTCATAACCCCTCGATTTCCGGTTTTGTGTTGTAGAAAACATGGAAACACCAAAGATAATTTAATATGTTGTATGTTTTATTAGACCGGTGACGACCGCAAAGAGTAGCATTATAACAGAACTTTCAAAACGGATCTAGTATGATAAAACAGCGCTGCTTTACCCCACATACACATGACCGGGGAAATGAGTAGGAAGCTAGGTCCACTATGTGCTTATAACGCCTCCGCTTCTTCGAGCCGTGTTGTTCCCACGGTCGTCAGCGGGCCTGCGTTTCGCTTCGAACGCTTTCAGCCTCACTCTGCTTCATTCTGCTATGTTAATAAATCATTAGCTCATCTATGAACATGATTTATGCCCGATTCCCGTCGGATTGCATCATCTGTGGGGATGAAGACCACAACTCCCACTCCCATGATTCCACACTCAGTCACAGGGTCATCAAACTAGTCTTTGTCTCTTTGTTTGTTTTGAATACGTGCCCTCTAGTGGCAAAAATTAAATTTTTTTAATGGTAATTGATCAATATTTATAGGTTGCATAAAATTCTATCTTACAAATCTGTTCATCATTAAAGCGAAAGTGTCCCCCCCCTTTTAGAAGACTTTTGGATATCAACCCATTTCAAAGCTTAAAAAGATTTCTTGAATAAAATGGCTATGTCCAGCATTTTCAAAAGAATATAAAATATCTAAACTATGATGGCTATTTGTTAGTTTTGCTAATGGTATGGAAAATGATGTAGTCGTGCAAAATCAAATGACGCCTACTTACTTTTTTAGTGCATGTCACTAGTCTTGGTGGTGAACCATTGAACTCTGCAAGTCATACACTGGGAAAAATTTCTGCCGTCTATCTTTAAATCAAAAACTGAACATTGGCTTCCGCTCTGTATTGGCCGTTCTGGCTTCTGATGATGTCAGTGTTGCCGGCTTCGGGAGAGAACCTCTCTTGTTATGTCTGACGTAAGGACTCTGTTTCCGGGTCCAAGCCTCTACTCATTTCATTTGAGAATACTATCTCAACAGCCGTTTATGAGCGTTATTTAATTAATATTACATATTTAAGCATTTAAAAATTTGCTGTGCACTACAGTCTCTGTGCTCACAGTGTCTCAGACACTAATATTTTAGCTGAATCACTGTCAGACTATCTGCGATTTCAGTATGGAGATAAAGGTTAGAGTTATAACTTTTGTTTTTTCCGAATTACTGACATTGGGGTGTATATTAGCACAGTTTGTTTTTTTCTTTAGGGCGTCTGGCAAAACCGTTAGGACCCATACGCATTGGCAGAAGCGTTTGTCCGACGATGACAAGCAGATGGAGCTATTCTTAACCCACTCTATCCACCGTGAATCACTATGAGCAAGAGGTGGGAAGGAGTGCACCATACAAGAACACCAGGGGCGGACCCAGGGTTTATGGGGGATCGAATAAGACTGTGTACCCGCGAGACAACAAGTTAGGAATACATCAAACACTGAAGGTCAGGTAGCAAACTTTCCGTTCACGGGTCATTTTGATATTGAATATTTTGTCAAGGATATGGAAGTTAAATTCCTGTACTGACCACTAAATGGTCACAGACAGTGCAATAGATAAAGTGGGTTTTGTTCAAGATAGATATATCCCATATATATCGTTTGAGATACATGACTATTTTTTTGTGACTTCATGAAATAGCACAGGAACTAAAAGAACCAGTAACTGTACATACTGCCGAGTATTGTTTTGAAGGAGTACTTTGTCGCTTTTACTTAAGTACTGTTTTGACCCGTAACTTTTCTGTAATTGAGAATTATTCAGCAATGTAACAGTGCCTTGTATTAAGTCCAATTTGGTCATTACTCTTTCTACCACTGCTACCCTTCTACTGGTCCTAGATCCGGAGCAGCGCTCCTCGGCGTCCGCAAGCTGAACTGGCCCTCACAGGCACTACTGGGAGTGACTCCCTAGCTAAAGCCCCTCACATCGAGGGGAGCACTTCTCAGCTTGATCAGAAGGGGCCCAATAAGAGACAGGCCCCTGGTGCAGCTGGACACGGTCTCATCCTCTCTATCTCGATAGAGGCTCGTGGGTCCTTTTTAACCGAGAAGCCATAGAATCTGAAGAACATAGCGGGACCCCATAACCATTCAGTGCATATAGATCTTAATGCTCATCAGAAGAGCCGAAGCACAAAAAGGGGTGGGGGTTCCACAGAAACACCCAATGACCTCTTACCTAAGACGCAGTGTAAACATGCCAGAACCGCCGAAAAGTCCACAGAGTGTTTAAATTAAGCTGTTCCTACCCAAAGGGAACCGTGTACCTGCGGCCCCTGAGCCCCGACCAACGTCTAGTGAGTAAGCTTTGAGCTCTCACCGTCAGCGGAGGGTCTAGCTCAGAGAAATGCATGAGGTTAAGGGATAGTCAATCTCGGAGACCCTGCACCCCGGTCAGGAAAATGGAGCGAAATTATAGTTCGCAACTGGGCCCGAGATAGGAGCAATGTCGCGCGAAGTCATGCACTCGAAGAGTACTGCCCACAAGAGGCCCCGCAGGTCCTGAGGTTGCAGCATTATACTGGGGACCCGATGCTGGGAGGCTTCCTCAGACGCCCAGGCTGGTGTTCCAAGCAGAACATAATGCTTTCATCAACAGCCTGGAAACCAGAGAGCGATGACAGAAATGCCAAACCATCAACTGTAATCATTCAAAAACGCCGGATGGTCCTGACTTAGCAGGTGGGGGGTCAAAAACCTAAAAGTCAGAAAAACACGAACAGGTCAGAGTAGTGCTTGCAGGGAAAGGGCTTTCATCGAATACACAAGAACTGGCCAGTAGAGTAAGTAAACCATGGAGTCAGTACTCACCAACCAGGCTCCTGCGCATAGACTGAGGGCTCATAATATTATGCTTGAGAGGAGGGTGGAGTAAGTCCGAACCATGGACCGGGGGGGTTCATGGGAATGAAGGATTTAAAGGCAGAAAGCCGAAGCGCGTCTTTAATGCCCTCCTTAAACTTCACAACCAACCCTTCTTGACCAAATTGGCCGAAAGCTCAGAAGGGGAACCGGTGCATAAGAAGAAAGCCCTTCTCTTTCTCGAACCCATATCCCCAGGGACATCACCCAGCTGTCTCTCTGTAAGCCATCACTAGGTGTGCCATGTCATCTGCCAATGGGCAGTAAAAGAAACGGAAAACAAACGTGACTTGAGGGCCGACAGAGGAGCAAATAACCCTTGCAAAAAAACACGCACACTACAGGCCACCTCGGATCAGGTGATAGACCCTAGATCCTTTAGCCGGTCTTTCAGCGATGAAATTCGAAAGCCTGAGCACTGCCATGGTTTGCAACCATACTAAAAAAAAAGCAGCGCGGTGGACCTGCTGGCATGCGTATGCCCTGCCATTCAATAAGATGTATCCTGAAGGAAGTTGGAGAGCATGGGGAGCCTTCAGGAGAAGATGTCTCGCCCATAGAATAGCAGAAAAGCCCCAGCACTATCTTCACAGGGGCAAAAAGGGGACATGGGATGTATAATCATTCTTACGCAAGTCGCACCGGGTCTGTTGACATAAACTAGAGAGTATGCTGGAATATGTGGATGCGTGGTAGAAAATGGAATTGGTTAAAATGTGTGTCCAAACACATTTCGGCATTCCCAACTGCAAGAACTGAAATCGGGAACGAATGGAGGAAAAATGCTAATATGATTGAAGGAATGTTTTTTTTTTTCTTTAAACCGGATTGCAAGGGCTATAAGTGAGTTCTCCTTGAGAAGAAAATTTATAAATCACTGTCCAGCAACTACCGTACAGATCCACACTACACATCCCATAACAAAAGAAATTACGATAGGAGAGATTTCCCATCAGGTCTTTCACGTGTTCTCACCGCCGACTGCAAACGTTCAGCAGGTGGCATTCAGCTATGCGGAGCTACACACGCTGGGGGGCGGCTCCCAAGGGGCTCTAGATTACCTCGGAAGTCAAGTGAGAATGAAAACCTCTGCCGTCGGTGCATCGCTATTCCCGCGAGAGGCGAACGTGCTCATGAAAAAGCTATCTACATACTTGGGTAAATGGTGAAGTACTCACATCCCCCCAGTAGTCCCAAAAAATACAATGTGTGCATCATGATGAGCAGGCAAGCCGTCTCCTTGTGGACGAGCACGTTCAATTCACGTATCCCTCACAAGGATAAATCATGAAATAGGATGCGACACAAAATCGCTTAAATCTCCAGCATATATGGTTGGCTGGCATCCATGCAACCACCCCCACACCGCACCGAGCCGTGGTGGAAACAGCAAGTATCAGATCAAGCCTCTGGCGAGAGAAAACCTGGCACTCCTAGTCGTGTTTAGCTTAACGCTAACATAACCGCAGCCACTTTCAGTTAAGACGCAGAAGATGACATTAGGCATGAAACACATGAACATTTAGACTGCTGATGGGACGCAGTGTATGTAGTGTAGTGTTGTAAGTGGCAGGGGAGTTTGCTGAATGTTAGTGGAATTTGTGTAGTGTGTGAAGCGTGAGTATATCATGGGTGTGAAGTGTGGTGGTGTGTGCAATGTGTAGGCGTGTGTTGGTGAGGTGTGTGCTGAGTGTGTGTGGGTTGTGTGGTGCAATGTGGGTGGGGTGGTTTAGTGTAGGACTCACATTGTGTTCCACTTTTCATCATAGGTCAGTATCTCTGTGACCTCCCAGGTGCCTGAGGTTAGGTGTCGCATGCTGATCTCTTCACCTTCAGGCTGAAAGTAGGAGAGGTTAAAGTCAGATCCGTGTGAATTATGTTTGTTTTCCGTGTGGCTCGTGTGCTTTTATACCTGCTCTGACATCATAGTAAGGTGTCTAAAGGGTTTGCGGTCTCCACTTCTGAGGGGCAATGTCACGAAAAATGTTTCTCCATCGTTAGAGAAAGCTGGTTTTTCATTCTGGACCAATCAAATGAGAACATCAGATCACTTCAAATCAATGTCCTGTTGAATGTAAACAAATGTAGCTCTGTCAATCCATTTGTCCGATGTCATGACATGCTTCTGTGGTGAGAGACCAAAACCAACATGTTTGTGTGCTTGTGTACGCTGCATAAGTGGGAGTATGTGTGAGTGCGAGTACGTGTGTGTTTGCGCGTGTGTTTGTGTGTGTCAGGGTTGTGTGCCATTTAGAACATTAATTGAGATTCCAATTCAACTCCTGAATTCTGAATTTTAATTGAGGTAGCAACCAGGATTTAGAATTGCAATTCAAAGTAGAATTCAAATAAATTGATTCACAGAAATTCTATAAAATTACAATTTAACTATAAGTTTGTTAGGACTTTGAATGTTAACTTGCAAAAGTCTTGTTTGAATGTTAAAAAAAGACTGAAAAAGTTTTTAGCGACCGTAAGGACAGAGAGACAGACGCAAAGACTGTATGTTTACCAAGACAGTTCATTTGTATTTATATGAATGGGATAAACTGCAATGTGCAGTATGGCATAAAAAGTCCTGCCTCCTAAATGAAAGAGCAATTTCAGTATTTGCTCATTCAATAGTTCGGAGTTGGTCTTGTATGAGCAAAATAGCTGCCCAGAGATGTCGCCAATATGGCTGCCAAGAGAATGGAGTTTCCTTGAAAGGGACTTTGACGGACAGACAGAAGAATATGGGGGTAGAATTGTTGCATTACTCCAAATAAATTGATTGTTATCCACAAACAAATGTAAAGAGATTTACAAAAATTAAACATATTGATGAATAAATAGAATGAGATCCACAAATAAATCTTGTGAATTTAATTCACAAACATTAATTCAATTCACAAATAAATAAAATGAGATTTGCAAGTAAAAACATAGGGTCCAAATATATTTTTGTCACAAATACAACTGTGCTTCACATTCATTTGTGAATCGTGTCCTGAACATTTGTAGATAGCTGTGCGCATTTGTGGATTTTGAAACATTTCTAGCGTCAAGATGCGTGGACTCCACCCACCATCTACTCAAGCCAATCAGATAACAGCCACACTTCGCTGACCAATCGTAGCACATTCTTGCTATAACCAATCACGTTTTGCTTTATAATCAGGGCAGGAGCAGATTTATTTTGCACCCCTGTGGAACTGCTTTCTGTGGACATTACGTTCAGATTTGTCTGTAGTGCTGTTTGTGTGGTTAAAAAAAACTGTTTCCAAAAGATTGTTGGAGTGTAAGGCTTCTTTATATTTCCATCAGGATCAGTAAATGAGGATAAACTCACGATTATACACAATTTATGATCATTCCCAGATCCCGAACATCATCAGTAATACCCTTGCGACACGTCCATAGCAACTATAAATCTACTGCGATGCTGTCTGCTCTGGAAGAGGCACGACACGATGAAGGACAAATGATACGCACATTTGCTTTGATGTATCCAGTTTCAGTTACAACTGTTGCAGTGAGCAGAGGCACGGTGTAAGACATGGAATGGGTTATTTAGCCTTTTAAAGCACATCGCCATAACACATATAGGGCATAATAAACTTCTTCTGCTCTCCCTGACAAATAAGGATTTTTCAAACTCTGTTGCTCTGTGTTTCACGGAAACCTGGCTGAAAGATGCCATTCCGGACAGCGCGTTGAGTCTCCCGGGCTTTCAGCTGTTCAGAGCAGATCGCGACGCAGAATCAACAGGGAAATCACGCGGTGGCAGGACATGCTTTTACATCAATGAAATGTGGTGTACAGACGTAACAGCGTTAAAGAATATACGCTGTCCCGATCTAGAAG
>JADLZN010004565.1:89345-178017 GCA_018155175.1 Sinocyclocheilus anophthalmus
CGAGCATCTTTGGGGCTCTCTGATCACTGTTTGGTTAATCTTTTACCGACCTACAGGCAGAAACTGAAATAATCTAAACCTGTATTAAGGACTGTAACAAGATGGACTAATGAAGCAGAGCAGGATTTACAAGCTTGTTTTTTCGACCTCACTGATTGGAGCGTTTTTGAATCTGCTGCCACCGATCTGGACGAGCTCACAGAGACTGTAACATCTTATATCAGTTTCTGTGAAGATATGTGCATTCCTACCAGGACTCATTTAACCTACAACAATGACAAACCATGGTTCACTGCAAAACTCAGACAGCTCCGTCAGGCCAAAGAAGATGCTCACAGGAAGGGGAATAATTTCTTGTATAAACAGGCTAAATACACACTGGAAAAGGAGATCAGAGTGTCAAAGAGGAATTATTCTGAAAAATAAAGATTAAATTCTCTTCCAGTGACTCGGCATCGGTGTGTAAAAGTCTAAAAGAAATCACCAACTACAAGACACCATCCCCCAGCACTGTGGAGAATCAACACCTGGCAGACGATCTGAACGAGTTCTACTGCAGGTTTGAAAAGACACCCCACACCCGCCCTGAACACCTCTCCACACAACCATTCACACCTCCAACAACCCCCCTCTCCCCCACACCTGCAATTCAGATCAGCGAAGACGAGGTTCGCCAGTCTTCCGGAAGCAGAAAGGAAAAAAGCACCAGGCCCAGATTGTGTTACACCAGCCTGTCTGACATCCTGTGCTGACCAGCTGGCCCCCATCTTCACACAGATCTTCAACAGATCACAGTAGCTGTGCGAAGTCCCTTCATGCTTCAAACGCTCCACAATCATCCCCGTCCCAAAGAAACCCAAAATTCCTGGCTTAATGACTACAGACCTGTGGTCTCTAACGGTGTGGTCATGAAAGTCTTTTGAAAAACTGGTGCTGGCCCACCTGAAGGACATTACTGGACCCTTGCTGGATCCTCTTCAGTTTGCCTACAGAGCAAACAGGTCTGTGGACGATGCAGTAAACATGGGACTGCATTATGTTCTGCAACATCTAGACAGACCAGGGACTTATTTGAGGATCCTGTTCGTGGACTTCAGCTCGGCCTTTAACACTATCATCCCAAACCTCCTCCTGCCCAAACTAACTCAGCTCTCCGTGCCCACCTCCGTCTGTCAGTGGATCAACAGCTTCCTGACAGACAGACAGCAGCTAGTGAGGCTGGGAAAATACACATCCAGCACCCGTACGATCAGCACTGGTGCTCCTCAGGGTTGTGTTCTCTCTCCACTGCTCTTCTCCCTGTACACCAACGACTGCACCTCTAAAGACCCCTCTCTCAAGCTCCTGAAATTTGCAGATGACACACACCACCATCATCGGCCTCATACACAACGGAGACAAGTCTGCTTACAGACAGGAGGTCGAGCAACTGGCTGTCTGATGCAGTCTCAACAACATGGAGCTCAACACGCTCAAAACTGTGGAGATGACCGTGACTTCAGGAAATCCCCCCCTGCACTCCTACCCCCACTCACGGAAAAAAAAAAAAAAAAAAAAAAAAAAAAAAAAAAAAAAAAAAAAAAAGGAAAAAAAAAAAAATCCATCATGGACAGCACTGTGACTGCAGTGGAGTCATTCACATGTTTCCTGGCACCACAATCTCTCAGGACCTGAAAAGGGACACTCACATTGACTCCATTGTGAAAAAGGCCCAGCAGAGGTTGTACTTCCTTCGCCAGCTGAGGAAGTTCAACCTGCCACAGGAGCTGCTGAAACAGTTCTACTCCGCCATTATTGAATCTGTCCTCTGCACTTCAATAACTGTCTGGTTCAGCTCAGCTACCAAATCTGACCTCAGAAGACTACAGAGGGTAGTCTGGAATGCTGAGCGAATCATTGGTACAAATCTCCCTTCTCTCCAAGAACTGTACTTATCCAGAGTGAGCAAAAGGGCTGGCAGAATCACTCTGGATCCCTCACATCCAGCACACTCCCTCTTTGAACTGTTGCCATCTGGTCGACGCTACAGAGCTCTGAGCACCAGAACGGCCAGACACAGGAACAGTTTCTTCCCTCAGGCCATCCATCTCATGAACACTTGACAATAACTGTGGAACACACACTATTTATTCACTCATACACTTATTTATCTAACACTCATACTCACCCTACACCTCAAATTTGCACATAAATACCGTACCTGTACAAAAAAAAAAAAAATCTATATATATATATATAAATATATACCTTGTAATATACATGCACACACAATTGTCAATTATATGTTTCTATTCCTTATCTACTTGTTCTATGTTTTTTTTTTTTTATCTGTGTTTTTTTGTTCTGTCACTGTCATTCTGTTGCACTGTGGAAGCTTCTCTCACGAAAACAAATTCCTCGTATGTGTCAACATACCTGGCAATAAAGCTCACTCTGATTCTGATTCTTACAAATTAAAAAACTCACGATAGGCCTACACATGAATAAATTGCTTTTTAGTTTTTCAGGGTAGTCTAACACACAGTAGGGCTATTAAGAGATTTTTTTTTTTTTACCAATTATCCAAATAATGTTTAATCCTAGAAAGCTATTATTATCAGAGGACACATGAGCATAGCGGTTAGCAGATTAATGAATGAGAGGGCAGTGTTACCGGAGTTGCCCGTTTACCACACCTTGTTACAACACAGTAGAGCTATTGCAAACAAAGAAATAATATTGTACTACATCGATGTTTCCTGTCAGTTTGATTTTTTGAGTGGACTTTGCTGTTCCAATGAGCATGAATGGTATATGAGTGGAGCGACTTAGCTCCGAGCACACACACGCATAGAGCGGGATAATACGCAGAGCGTCACACCACGTGAAAGTGAATCCTGAGCGGTGAACTAATTTTCGGCAGCCGGAATTTCAGTGCATCTCTAATTATTGGCGACATCAGAAATGGATATTATAATAGCTGCTTTTTTTTAACATTTTAGCTATTTAAAAATATTAAAAAAGGATTTTTACACAGCACCCCGGTTGGCAAACACTGGTCTAAATAAAGCCGCGAGTGTGGGGCTTTAGGAAGTGACGTCACCTGCGTCTGCGCAGTGCGATCTGATGCAGCCCCTGAAGTGAGACACAGGAAACGGAAATACTGCAAAATAATAATAATAATAATAACGCGACTAAATGAGACAAAATAAGGTTATAACATTTCGTTTCGTCTCTTTTTGGTCATCGAAAATGAAGAGTCATTTTAGCATAGTTTTTATTTTGTAAAGCACATTTAGTCTCGTTTTTATTCATCAACAACATTGCATTATACATTTAATTATAGTCATCGTCACATGACCAGAATTTACGTTGCGTCTCGTCTCGTTTTCGTCAAGTGATAAAGGTTTGTTGACGACGATATTTAGTCACAATTTTCGTTGACGAAAGCAACACTACTGTAAAGACAGGCATAGGTCGACATTTGCAAACTGGTATGTAGAAGACAAGGCAACAGCAGTCATGCTTATGTTATTGGTAGCAGCTGTGTGTGATGGGTTTCAGGTGAGCTTGTGATTAGTGCGATGGAGCATGGGAAATGTAGTCCAGGTTGATGTGTGATTTGTTATGTCCGTGTGGAGAGCGGGTGACCTCTGGTGGTGAGTGAACGGAAGTTCATAGGCCATATTCGTGACAGATGATTGAATAGATCGAAGATAGCTAGTATATACATTGGGGCAAAAAAGTATTTAGTCAGCCCCAATTGTGCAAGTTCTCCCACTTAAAGATGAGAGAGGCCTGTAATTTTCATCATAGGTATACTTCAACTATGAGAGACAAAATGAGAAAACAAATCCAGAAACCATTGTAGGATTTTTACAGAATTAATTGGTAAATTCCTCGTTAAAATAAGTATTTGGTCACCTACAAACACGCAAGATTTCTGGCTCTCACAGACCTTTAACTTCTTCTTTAAGAGGCTCCTCTGTCCTCCACTGGTTACCTGTATTAATGGCATCTGTTTGAACTCGTTATCAGTATAAAAGACACCTGTCCACAACCTCAAACAGTCACACTCCAAACTCCACCATGGCAAAGACCAATGAGCTGTCAAAGGACACCAGAAACAACATTGTAGACCTGCACCAGGCTGGGAAGACTGAATCTGCAATAGGTAGGCAGCTTGGTGTGAAGAAATCAACTGTGTGAGCAATTATTAGAAAATGGAAGACATACAAGACTATTGATAATCTCCCTCGATCTGGGGCTCTATGCAAGATCTCACCCCGTGGGGTCAAATGATCACAAGAACTGTGAGCAAAAATCCCAGAACCACACGGGGGACCTAGTGAATGACCTGCAGAGAGCTGGGACCAAAGTAACAAAGGCTACCATCAGTAACACACTGCGCCGCCAGGGACTCAAATCCTGCAGTGCCAGACGTGTCCCCCTGCTTTAGCCAGTACATGTCCAGGCCCGTCTGATGTTTGCTAGAGAGCATTTGGATGATCCAGAAGAGGATTGGGAGAATTTCATATTGTCAGATGAAACCAAATAGAACTTTTTGGTAAAAACTCAAACTTGTCGTGTTTGGAGGAGAAAGAAAGCTGAGTTGCATCCAAAGAACACCATACCTACTGTGAAGCATGGGGGTGGAAACATCATGCTTTTGGGCTGTTTTTCTGCAAAGGGACCAGTATGGCTGATCCGTGTAAACGAAAGAATGATGGGGGCCATGTATCGTGAGATTTTGAGAAACCTCCTTCCATCCGCAAGGGCATGAAGATGAAACGTGACTGGTCTTTCCGCATGACATGATCACACACACCACCCGGGCAACGAGGCGTGGCTCGTAAGAAGGGCATTTTGCCTGGAGTGGCCTAGCCATCTCCAGATCTCACCCATAGAAAATCTTTGGAGGTAGTTTAAAATCCATGTTGCCAGCGACCGTCCCCAAAACATTACTGCTCTATAGGAATCTGCCTGGCGGAATTTCCAAAACTACCAGGCAACAGTGTGTTAAAACCTTGTGACGACTTACAGAAATCGTTTGAACCTCTTTCATTTGCCAACAAAGGTAATTATTAACAAATTATTGAGATGAAATTTTGTTATTGACTAAATATTTATTTTCCACCATAATTTGCAAATAATCTTTAAAAATCTATAATGTATTTTCGGATTTTTTCTCATTTTGTCCTCTCATAGTTTAGGGATACCTATGATGAAAATGACAGTCCTCTCTCATCTTTTTAAGTGGGAGAACTAGTAACAACAATTGGTGGCTGACTAAATACTTTTTTCCTCCACTGTAGATACTACTTCAGTCTTCTACTTTGCAATTTCAAATTTTATTTCATGTGTTATACTACTCTGACCCATTTCGTTCGGGCGTAGTGAATTCGTTCCAGTATTGTTAGTGAAACAAATACAACAGCAACTACATCAGTCTCACACTCATTACCCTCGGGTTGGCGTGAAATAACATTCCATTGCGCCCACTCCAAGCTTGGAATGCCTTCCGATTCATCTCCATTAAAGGGTCCTGGTATGCAATTGCAATTTTTCCTTTCTCTTGGGAGTGTTACAAGCTCTTGGTGTGTGCAGAACAAGATCTTAAACGGCGGCGGTTGGCTCCCCCCCCCAGACACCACTCTCTTCATATCTACATCACGCGGCCCCCTGCGCATGCAATATATGCTCGCAGGTCGTCCACGCTGTCCCCACGGGCGGGGGTCGGGGGCTCTGAGGGGGGCAGCGGAACCAGGCGGGTCATGCACGTAAAACGGCATTACGTCCTAACACCGCCCCAAAGTCTACCGTCACGATCGTCAGTCATTGGCCGCCTGTCTGCCGACATCTGCTCTGGCCGGCCCCTAAAGTCACCGTCGCCTGCACGCGGAAAAAGGGTTCATCTCGGATTCGTTCGTGTATATCGTCGTTGCTCGGCGGCTTGCCGGCACGGACCACCATGTCTCTGAAGCACACTGTCGTGTTTTTTGTTGTGAAGCGAAACTACTTTGTTGGCCTTCCAAAAGAGATGATATCCGCTTCGTATGCCCTAGAGCTGATCGGCTGGTCGCTGAGAAATACGCACTGTGCGCTGTGGATCGCCAGATCGCTTTCACCATGATGAGCCGATCCACTGTTCCCAGCTGTTCGCTTTGGTCCCCATGTGTCTATTGCGCGAAGCCCGCTGTAGCTTCCTCGCGCCTCACCCTCAGGCCATGCTGTGGTGTGTGTAGCGTGTGCTCCGTGTGTTGTTCCCGTCCTTGCTGTTAAACTGAAACGAGGGACCGGCGCGCACGCGGCGGACCGGGGCGGCGCGCGCGCCCCGTGGGCCCGTGGGCGGCTTGCAGGATGGCTGTTCCTGTACAGACATGGTCATGTGTGCACTCGCCTGTGTGTTGTCTCAGCAGCCGTGTGTCAGCAACTGGTTCAGAACAGTTCTCCACCCAAATGGTCAGATGTGGTGCACCCTTCTATTATGGAGACTGTTTGCTGTCCTGGGAGTAACTACATGTCGGCTGTTCTGACTCACCGACTGTACACACACCGTTATGGACGTTTTGTTATGATTTTTCATTCCCCATGGTTCTGCCTGGTGACCTAGTTTTCTGTCTCCGCTTTGAATTTGTATTACGTTCAGTGTGTGCAGTAATTTCCTCATTTCTTCCCCATAATAAGTTGTATTCTGTTCAGTGTTTCTTTGTCCGGTATTACGTTTGTGTTGGTTTGTGTCTACCCTTCATTCTCTGTGGATTATCCTCCCCATTGGATGTTATTAAACTACATATTAATTCTATCATCGTTCTCGTCTGCTTTCCTCGACACAGCCGTGTTTGTTTCTGTTTTGGCTTTCAGCTCAGGTGTGTCCTTTTTCCATCAGTGCGTGCGTGCCCGGTTAGCCTGAAAGAGTGCTCACCGTCCTGCCCCTCCTGAACATGGACATCACCCCGATCGTCCCGCAGCCGGCTGCTGGAGCACGGGTGCGGCTGGGGGGAAATTTTTTTTGGGCCCCCCCTGCTCCGCACCGCTACCACCCTCGCAACTGCGCCTCGCTACCACTTCATCCGGGGCACAACCATCTACCAGCACCCCCGACACATGCAGTGCAGGACGCCACGGCTAGGCTGCCAGAGGTGTACTCGGAACCTTCCATGTTGACCGCTTGTCCCTTCGAGGAGTCGGGTGCTGGTGGCCCCACGCCCTTCACATCCGCCCGAACCGACAGATCATCTACCCAGTGCACTCCAGACCCAGAGCCCAGCCCACCCCTCTCCCACATGCGGACTAAACCGAGCCACCCCCGCTCGTCTGGTGGAGAGCCAGAGCCCCGGCCGCGATCCCGCAAGCCATCGCCATTGACTGCGACACAAGCTGAGGAGCGCCGCGGGCTAAAGCCAACCAACTCAGACCCAGGTTCGAGAGGCTGGCAACAGAGCTCACCATGGTGCAGAGTTGTCATGAACACGAGACGCGCAAGGGAAGCTCCACCCACTGTACATGGCTGAGGGTGGCATCTATGCGAGCTGTCAAGGAGGAGCCGTGGTCTACCAACTTGGCTGGCCCTCCCACACCCCATGGCGTGTCCGGGTCCTCCCTGGCCTTGCGGGTCCGGTTCGTCACGCCGGCAGCGCAGTGTCGGAGACACCTTCGGTAAGGGCATGCCGGCGCCTCCCAATCTAACTGTCACAGTTTATCGGACGTTTGGTGGCCGTGACGATCTCTGTTTATTTTAGCTGTCCATCCTGTATGCACTTGTTGAGCTTCCGATTATGTCTCTGCAGTTCTGTTAAGTGTTTCTTTGCTGCGGTATTAGCTGCTTTGGAACTGTTGGTGTGTCGTCTACCCTTCATCTCGTGTGAGTCTTATCCTCCCTGCTTCGGATGTTAGTCTAACTACGTATTAGTCAGCCCAACTCCCACTATGCTACCCCGTGACGCCTTCGATCCTTCCTCCTTTACCTTGTGCGGTTCACGTGACAGGTCCTGTGGCTGTCTCAATTCTCTTTTGGTTGGAGGGTAGGGTAAGGGCCAGTAGCCTTCAAAGGAAAGATTGTTCTTGCGGGTACCGACAATCTCCTCACAGCGCGAAGGGTACTGAATTATCCAGCGTTAAACCCGGCTTCAGGGGGGGCCAACATGGCTCGCCTGAGCGCGAAACACAAAGAGACACTCCATAACTTTTTAAGCCATGTGTAGTGGTGCACTTACCCCACTTAAAGCACTTTCTACACGCAGAACCGTAACCTCTCTGCTGGCTTGTTTTCGAAGTCCGACCCCTTGTCTCTGTCTGCACTGAGCTCGGGTCCCTGTTACTTCTACTCACTCCCCTGCAATGGTTTTGTGTCATTCACCAAATATGTTCTAACGTCTCGCCCGCTGCTGGCGCGTCGCGTGCATCAACAAACCTACCGCCCTTCCTAGCTGACTTGTCACTCATGTTCAAGCGCTAAGGTCGTCGTCGCTGTTTAGACCCGGAGTCTCGAGTGGCCGCTGCCGGCACTGGGTACACGGCAGACAGGAGGGCATAGTCCACACAGGAATATGTAAATCTCCGACAAAAAAACACTGAAATGGCTTAGGTTTCTTAAACACTGGGTGATGAAAACACGTGCAGGAATCCCAATTAAAAGGAAACACGGCACGTACGCACACCTGAGGAGGAAACACAAACCAATGATCCACCGGCGCGTGAGCCGCAATAACAGCCATTATAGACCTACATCTAGTGCCACAACATCCCTTTCGCCCTTCTCGTCCCTGTTCATTCGATACCCACGCAGACCTGTTGAGGTTTGGCTAGTCCACCCCTATCTTAAACTCGATAACCCTTTTTCTCAAATAATGGCCAATTCGAGAGAGAGAGAGAGAGAGAGGAGATGAAAGTTGCGTAGTATGCGCGCTGTGCGTTTCCCGTTTTAGAGTGAGTTTACTTTTAAACAGCGATTTGAATCCTCTTTGATAGCTGGAAAATATCACTCGTAGCGATTCATCTTTAAACTGGTTACTTATAAAAGTCTTCGTGGTGTTGGCGAAATAACGCACCGGTCGACAGTTTCTTTTCTCCTGGATTGTGAACTGCGCGATCTCCGATAAGATATATATATCATTTGTTGTGTGGTGTGTGCTTCATGTCTCGCATGTGGTACCTGTCTCGAGGCTCCCTCGTACATATCTGGTGGGGACTTAAACTGAATACACACCGACTAATGGGATCTCGGTCACAGTGGGACCAATGTTGAGGTCCCCCCGGGTAAACAAGCTAATAAATCCACAAGCATTACATTTTTTGACACAGACTCAACTCTTTAACAATGCAGAAAGTTTCACTGTAAGGGTAGGTTGGGTAGGGTTGGATGTAGGTCAAAATAGAATTCGGTCTGACAGTATTAAAAACCATTACACTCTATGGAGAGTCCCCACAAGGCCTAGACAACCAACTGTTGTTGTGTGTTGTGTGTTCCGTAAAGCAGCGCATTAACCTAGAACGGGGGTAGGGGTTAAAGCTCTAATGCCCACCAATACAGCCGGAACATGTACGGTCTGTGGATGTAGTGTAAGGATCTCACGGCAAACGTATGATTGACGCTGTGACTTCAAGTGTGTGTCCCATCTAGTACATATTTTCAGGGATAGGTTGGAAGGGGTATAAATAGAATTGGATTGGAGCCTAATTCATATCAGCTCTCTCATGTCGCCCGTCCTCGACACAAGCCGTAACCGCCCGTAAGTATGTTTTCATATTTAAGGATTTGCCACTGATGATTCAAACCAGTTTGAACGCAGTGAAGAGACGCTTGCTGTTTGTCATTCCTCCGTCACCTGCAGACATTGTTTTATTTTACGCTTGCAATGCAACACAACGATTAAAAAGACAGTAGTAAGTCCATTATAATTCCATAATTAAATGTCCCCACTGATATGACCCCCAAGTGCCCTCGTTTAAATGGGTTTTAATGTTTGTCGTCGGTTGCTCCCGGCCGCTACGACGCCATCACAGCTAGTGGTAAAGCGGGCGTAACATTTCCGTCACACGCTTGAGGTATTCGGCCAATCACAATGCACTGGATAGCTGGCCCAATTCACAGGTCACAGTCATGCGCTTTCAGACGATGAGCTTTGTAAAAATCGACGCGTTTCAGAAAGGCGGGGCATAGAGGAGAAACAATAATGTACAGTATGTGTAAAATAATGTGTTTTTTGAACCTTAAACCGCATAAACACATTTAATTGTGTTTCATTGTGTTTTCACACACCAATTACACAAAATAATGTTAGTTTTAGCAACATCATATGACCCCTTTAACCTCTTTGGTGTATAGTATTGTCTTTGAAAGTGAAACGCCTCTGTAAATGAGGGAGAACTCCATTCCCCATCTCCCACATAATGAGGAGACCGTTGCAGGTTATATCCTCACCCTCAGCTGGGATTGCCATTTCCTCTTGCCTTTGCACATCGCATGGCTGAGTCATGACAGGAATCAAGGTGAAGAAGAACAAACACAAAGACCGGGAAAAAAATGGGAAATCTGTGTTACAAGTGCTGTTCAGATGTGCTGAGCTCAAGTGGACTTTGCCTATGACAGAGGTTTGGAAAACTCATCACCTGCAGCTGGGTGGTCACAAGCAAAACGCCTCCAAATAGACGATTTTGCATGATGCGACCAGTATCTGTCGAAAAATGTTGAATAGGCTAACTGCCACTTCCCTGTTGAAAGATAAAATTATGTATGAAGCAACAGAGTGCTATTTGATGACCGCCAGGGAATATAAAATGAACAGGCCCATTTGTGTGCGAACTTGCTGGGTTGGCTGGACTGGGACTGAATATGCAGGATATATTTGGAATAAAATAATAAACCCTTCAAAGCCATGGGGGACTGTATGTCTTCTGCAGAGTGTTTGTTCTTCCTCTCTGTCATTTGCTGACTCAGAGACTACTATTTAGAACTAACAAACACAGAGAAATATAAATTAAACTTTGTCAGACTGGATAAAAAAAATAAAATAAAAAAAAAGGACGCAGAACAACCTCTGTACTTACTATTTCCAACCAAATAAATACCTAAACTATTTATTATTTTTTATATTATTTGTTCTATACTCTCAATATTTGGCTTTAATTCAGAACATTTCGAATAGAGCCGTCCTCTATTGGTATTTACATAGTACTTAATTCAGTGCCACTAGATGTACATTATCAATGCATTATCCTAGACAAAGAGGAAAGAAGAGTCCTTTTCTCAGTGTCTTTGCTCTTCATTTTTTAAATCTACCACCAGAACAAGATAGCTGAATTATAACTATTATAATATACTGAGAGCTATAACGCAGTTAATGTTTAACTTATAAAACTTGTGTTGCTTAACATTAAAGTCGATTTACCAAAACCCCCATATCAACAATTGTTGGAACAACTGCATGTCCTTTTGGTATGGATAACCATTTACATTAAGTTATTCTCAACATCTGACCCCCTTGAAGCAGACTTAGCCTTTATTTAGTGGTTGACACACGTTTTCCAGCTAGTTTCGTCCCTTTACGTTAAAGGACAAACTTTTTGATATTATTCATATATACTTCCTTCATTTTTGTTAAGATTTACAACGCGGTTGCCGCTCTACACAAGAGTGGTTGCATTACTAAAAAAGTCCACTAGAGGTCAGGAAACTTTGCTTTGATGCAAAGTGGCAGTTTAATCCCTTGAAACGTGACTGGCCTCCGCCTCAGCAGGGTAGTAAACACGTACTTCCTTAATCCTGGCTATCGTCCCGCTTCGTGTAGCAAATGTGTGACTCATCTGACTTAAGCGATAATTCCTTTATAGCCGAACTATAATGTACCACATCTGTATTTTGCATTCAGTTGATATAATTCTAAATCCACAAAAACGCTGCACAAAGATAACTCCACCTCATGCAATGTTAACTAAAATTAAAACCATCCAAATCTAAAAACGTAGAAGCTAAACTCGAAAGAGCACAGCTCTATGGTGATCCTTTTCGAGGCACGCCTGGCCCCATCTGTGCGCTATCAATTTATTCTGTTTTCGTGAGTCAGGCATGGATCAGTCCTCAAAGGACGCCGCAGTCCTTAACTTTCTGCGTCTTTCTGAAATAACCGTCCGGTCCACCCCATGTCTTATACCCCTTGGAGACTGGATTTACCTCCCTTGCATTATCACAGCTGTATGTTGCCAGAGTCTATGAGAAACAGTTAAGATTCTGTCTTTAAAGACAATTTGATTTTTTTTATAGTGTCACTGCTGAATTTACTGCGTAGTATTTGTAAACTACTTTCACATCACAGTTGTTGTCTAGTGGAATAATTTAGTGGCTATAAGAACTATAGATATTAGTATTATAAATATTAAGATCCTCAACATCCTCTTAGCATTTTCAGGGAACTTATTGTACATGATTAAACAAGACATTCATAAATGTTTGTGATGATGAAAGAAAATTCTTAATATTTTTAAACTGCATTGGAACTTTTCTTTTCTTAAAAAAAATAAAAATAAACAATCTATTTAAGTATTGTTTTAATGTTCCTTATGACATGTTTTATACCTTCCGTATATTTCATTAGTTTCATTAGTATTGTTCTATCAGGTTTATGTATAGTGTAATTTAGTTAATATTAGTGTAAAACACAGTTGAACAACACACATTGACACACATTTACACACACATACACATGTACTGTATAGACAAAAATAAACATAGTATCTTATTTTTGGAGCCGTAGCAAAGTCTTTAGGCCAATATAAGGCTTTCCTCCAACATTATACTGCTTGGCCACCACTCAAACTGGCTTTATAATATTTAAAGATTCTCCAGAGCCCACAAAGTCAAAAGAGCAATGGAGGGAAAATCACAAGTATCCGCCAACCACACACACTCTCTCACTGAGCACATCCTGCTAAACTGCAGTAAATCTTTAGGAGAGCAGAAGCCCATGTGGAAGATACAATCATCTAAGACTAAAAAAGCACACATCCAAGCAATCACATATCAGCATGTCAGAGCTGTCATTGCTATATGATGGTTTTAGCTTTCAACATGTATATATAAGATAATCAAAGGTCAAAGAGCAAAGCACATCATCCCAGACACTGGAAGCAAATGAGGATGCGATGCCTCATTATCTTTTTGGACCTGTTGAAATGTTCATAATAAAAAATAAATGTGTATAAAGAAAAAAATCTATGTTAAGTTTGTGAAGGTTAAATGAAGGTTGAAATTATTATTTCTTGCATGGTGTGTGGTGAGTAGTGATCTCGTCTAAAACACATTGTATGGAAGTAATTAATGATTTGTTATATGAAGTCATATAGTCCGTTTGCTAAGAGGACACTAACCAGAGGCAACTCCCAACAATGTCACTGGATTTTCCACCATTACACTCTTTAAAAAAAAAGTTGCAAATGGTTATTTCAAGTGATGCCATAAAAATAAATAAATAAATCAGTGAACAGTTCTTAAAGAGCTTTAATAATAATATAATTATTATAATTATTATTGTTATTGTGAAGAACATTTTAAAAGTCTAAAGAAACTTTTTTCACTATAAAGAATAATTAGTGGAATGGAAAGGTTCATTGGAGGTTGAAGGTTCTTCATGGAACCATAGATGCCCATAAAAAATACTTAACTAAATAAATAAATCAATATATATTCTCTTTGTATCAGTGCTTAGTTCTGACAAGAATGTACAATTTGCTTTAAAATATAATCCTGAAGCCAGTGTGTGAGCTTGTGCTGGAAGATACATCATTACTGTGGCCAGAATTCCATCCTGAAGCCCATGTGAGAAAGGTCATTTCCGACGGTTCACTTTGACCTGCAGGTTCATAATGAGGCCTGTATAAACACGTTATGTTTACTGTAAATATCCTAAAATAGCCTCATTGCCTGCTGTGCTCCTTTGAATGACAGCTGGAAATGACTGTGTGGGTATGTAGTAATGTGGGGAGCCTGAGTTATTAATGTGTTGGTACACTTTCCATCAAACGCAACTGATGTCTGGTCATGTAAGGGCACAGGAGAGTGGGGGAAAAGTCGCAGTAATGGTCTGGGGCCAGTGACCTCAGCACTTTATGGTGTCATTGGCGCAGAGGATCTGATGGCTTGTGCGATTTGGCTGGGTTCTACAGAGCTGGGCCCTGCTATGACAGTGTTATCTATTAGCTGGTTTCTTCAGAATGAGAGGTGATGAAAGCAGTATAGCCTTACGCTGGGTCAGCCGATGGTGAAGAGATTGTTGGGATTGTAGCACATGGCAGAGAACGCTAGCAGATTCTGATGTTTATTCGGAGAGAGAGCTAGAGTGTGTTCGCAACAACATTTACATCATTAGTCTTGTGGGTGGTCTCTTCTGGCCGAGCATCAACAGATACATGCCCTGTTATGGAAAGGTTCAGCGGAGCCTGGATTCAGGCCCCTGAGAAAGTATTGACAACCAGCAAGAGCATGTGTTGCTGACAATTTTGAGTTTGATCGACAAATTTATATTTGATTTTGGCCTTTGTAGGTCTGCCTGTATGTAGATTTTCCTTCTCCAGCGCACTCTCGAATGGACATGAATAAATAATAAAACTCAACAGACTATAAATGACCTTGTATTACAACCAATACTTTCCTTGTAGTACATCGTTTGGTTGTGTGATCTTATCCATGTAGAGTGTACTTCTAGAAAAAGATTACCAGGTTGGTGTCCTTTCAAAAGGTGCTAATATGTACCACTTTGATACGAATATGTGCTTTAAGGCAATGTTCCCAACACTGTTCCTGGAGGCACACCAACAATTTGGGTGTCTCCTTTATACATTTCTGTTTTTGGAGTCTCTTGTAATTAGCTGATGAGTTGAATCAGGTGTGTTTGATTAGGAAAAAGGTTTGGGAAATACTACTTTAATGTACTAATATGTACCATTCAGGGGTAAATACCAATGAGCAATTGATGTTGATGTTGTCAAAAAGTTGACATTGCTGATTTGAACATATTGGTCTACATATACATTAAATCAATTTCAGAGTGGGATTAACTTCCTAATTTCACCCAATTACCACTGGAAGAAATTGCCAACCAAACTGAATTAAAAATGTTGTTACAGCATCCTGATCAAGTCTTGACTAATATTTGACATCAAATTGATATCAAGGTGCCCACTGGGAAGGTACAAGGTATACCTTTTGAAAACGTAACTTTTGTGCCGTTCTTTCCGAGAGTGTAATGGACCTTTATTGTCGCTTGTCTGATAATTCCTCTGAAGGGAGTTTTAGTGTCACAATGTCTATGTTTTGTAACTTGCTTATTGCAAATGCACAGACATCTCTCACCTCCTCTGAAGACATTTAAAAGAGAGCTAGCAAAAGTGGAAGTTAAAGAAACAGCAAGGATGAAGACGTCGATCGGAGCATATGGATGCCATTTGTAAGCAGCAGTGAGAACGTATAGGTCAGTCTGCCCTTTGGTATCTCTCTCTATCCATCTGTTTTCACATTACTTGCAAATTATAGCGTCCTCCAGACCCAAATGAACATAAATCAGCACCACGAACGTGCAGAAGTTTTCCCTGCTGTCATAAAACAATGATTTAGGGTCGGTCTTGTGAAAATATGCCGCTGCGAATTCGCCCCTGCGCCCCAGCAGTAGGAACACAAAGCACCATCTCATCTGAGTAATTTATGACCTCCCTGGGAGATGTGGATGATTAGGGGCTAGGCCACCAACAGGCAGAAAAACAGTAGGAACTCCAGTAAGACCCACTGGAAAACTTAGGTCAAATTTATCAAACAATCCAACAAAATCAATTTCTGTTTGGAAAGAGGTGAGCGAGGGGAGATGTATGGTGTTTTTAGTGTACTGGTACATCTCTGGAACATTTGCTCACTGGGCATTTGTGTGTTTTGGAGTTTCTAAATCAAATAGTCGTAGCTGAGGACATGTGATGTATTGAACGACCTGGTGGCCAAATAAAATATACAATTGGATGATCCAGGATTTTTGGAAATAAAAATAGAAGGTTCCAGATATTTAGGAAAATGATGTCACCACAAAATTGTTCAATTTTTGGGAAGGAGCGCTTTTCATGGACTAAAGATAATGCAGCTCTGTTCATGGAAGAGCATATAGCGCCTGTAGAAACATTCTACCATGTGGATGTTGCCTCTGGGGGGCCGGCTGCATTTACAAGACTTCCTTGTTGGACTGAAGGTGGCAGGCTAAACTTCATAGTGACTTCCTGGACTCTAGTTATTGTGATTAGTCTCATGTTCCTGCTGAAAGGAGGAAATGCAGGGATGAAAACATGCTTGTAATAACAACCAGCTACATTTATAGAGGTGAGAACCCCATCAGTGCTAACACGTATCTTCACTCGCAAAACCAGTGTGGGTCCTCCAAAAATAAACATATAGGTTCCTAACAGCAGACACAAATTATTAAGGTGGTCATTTCGAATTAAGATAAGTTCAGAATGACATTATGAATGATCGTTTTGCAAAGCAGTGAATGCAGGCTGGAGCAACATCTGGAGCAACCCTCGCTATCACAGTAAAGTGCAGGTGGAAGATTACTGACCTCAAACAAACTGTGATTACATTGCGAGTGGATGCATATGCTAAACATCTTATTCTAGTCTCGTCATGTCGGCATCCACCTGAACTGCTGCTGCGGTGCATGGCTTAGCTGAGCAGGTACTGTTTTTAGATCTGTTTTAACAACTGTAGCCACAAGTCCCTGGACAGTCATAGGTTCTGTGTGTGAGGGCCTCACAAGATGTCTACTGCTTTCTCTCCACCACAGGTGTCTCTCTATCTCGGCATACATCTGGACAATGTTATCTGATGCTGCCTCCTTCACTGCTTTCTTTAAAATAGTTCAAGAGGTCTCCTCTCTGAGATCCACGGATGGTTGTGGTATTTCAAAGAAAAATATAAATTATATGAATGCTATAAAAATTCTCAACATAATATAATGGACAGTTATTAGAAATCTGCTCTCTTCTTCCATCATAACATTTTGACAGAGCTGTAAAACAGTTCTGGTGTAAAGCTGTCCTGTCTTGATAAGCAGAAAGCGTTATCTGTCATCCTCTCTGTCATGCGTAAAATTCTATAGCCAGAACTTAGTGGCTCAGTGCATCAGGCCATCACTGAAACCACCCAAGCAGAGATGCTCATAGGAACATTTCTTTCACATCTGTTTGGTCAGTGCAGGTTCTGCATGACTGCTGGTTGATCTGGAGAAGCAGATCAATATACCAATATCAATGCATTTGCAGGAAATCATGTCTGCTTTCTAACTGTTTTGCTTGTTTTGTGAGAGAACCTCCTCTTCTTGGGAATTTTAATTTGTTGTGTAACCGAAGCAGTCTGTGGTATCAGTTGTTCAATCGAATGAGAAAATTTGTTTGTATGTTTTAAGCAAATCTGAGAGACAAGTGAGTTAATGAGTTCAGCCCAGGTGTGTTATGGAAAATATAAGCCCACAAAACTGGATCAGTGAGAAAAAAAAGATGCTCCCCAAATTCATACAACAAAGTCAGTAGAATTTAGAATGTAGATTAGATATATTTGTTTTCAAATAAATGACTAGAATGGCTGAACACATTAACTGAAGGGGTGTCCACATACTTTAGGAATGGATTTTGTATACAACATGGTACTTTAAGGAACATAAAAAAATACAATGATGTTACCATGGTGTCACGGTAGGTCCAAGGAAGGCAAGAAAGATAAAAGTAATCCACATAAATGCTTTTAATTATAATCCACATGATACACGAAAGGTAAATACTTAAGGTAAAACAAACACATGTGACACCTAACAATAACCGACAGCAAACTGAACAGACAGGAAACTATAAATAGGGCAGATAACGAGGGGCAAACAGGTGATGAGTATCAACTAATAATGAGAAAATGAGAACAGGAACATGACCAAATATGGGCACTGAGGGAGAAAACACAACAAACAGACCATAACGGTGACAATTCGCCCCCCTCCCGGAAGGCGCGACCTCGCGCCGGAGAGAAAAAGGGTGGGACGGAGGGGGACTTAGGAGGAGGACAAAGGAGTGGAAGTGGGATGGAAAAGGGCTGGCAGGAAGGCAGGCAGACACATACTGGAGGAGGTTCCGGGGGAGGACGGACACCTGGGAGGAGGATGACAACCAGAGTCCAGGGTGGAGACGACAGAGCGAGGAGCGGATCAGACAGAGGGAGGAGACAGGCGGGACTTGAAGCAGGAGGAGCCAGGCCGGACCCAGGCCACAGTCATAATGGCGGCCCACGGTGGAGCAGATGGAGGGAGGAGTCATGGTGGAGGAAGGGCTGACGGCTCCAGGGGGCCGACCGATGGTGGCAGAGCAGGTGGTGGAGCCCGTGGTGGCGACAGAGAGCCGAAGAGCAAGGGTGAAGCCGAAGATCCGGAGGGCCCAGGCAGAGCCGGAGGCTTCGGCGACCGAGGTGTAGGCGGGGATCCGGAAGGCCGCGGCGGAGCTGGAGCGACAGAGGACTGAGGTGGAGCAGGGGGGAGGGAGGAGCCCAAAGGAGCGGAGGAAGGGGGGTGAGGCAAAGTGGAGGAATGCAGTACTGAGGTGAGGTAAGGGGAACGACGACCAGCGGAGCTGGAGGAAATGAGGTGAGCCAAGGGGAGGGGTGGAATGATGGGCTCGGTGGCGAAGAGGGAGCTGGAGAGCCATGGTAGAGCGCTGGGTGGCGGACGAGGCGGAGTCTGAGCCTCGGAGGTGAAGGCGGAGGCGAGGATCCTCCAGCACGCGACGACCAGAGAGCTGGAGATGGGAGACCAGCGGCGAGCCAACGCAAAGATGGTGGCGAGGTGTTGAGCAGTGAGGCTGCCGGGATCAGCGGAGGAGGGTGATGGAACGGAACAGGCCATGAGAGGAGGCGGAAGAGGGAGGTTGGGGGGATATTTTCCCAAGTTAACCGTTCGGGGAAGGACTGAAGGACAGGTATCTCTGAGTGGAAAGTCTATAAATCTCCAGGTCCAGTTGGTGCTCACCCCCAGTGTGGCGCGGTGGGCGGAAAGCTTTCAATGCCTCACGATGTCCACAGCTGTCTCCACCGTAGCTTGTGCTGCCGGCTCTCGCACCTGGTCATATACTTGGGGCTCAGGCTCCGGGGCGATCGTCAGCTCTGTCGCTCCTGATGGTGATGACTCAATGACCGTGGCAGGCTCTGGCTCTCCGTCTGCGGTGGGCTCCGGCAGCTCTGTGCCGTTGGGGGGTCTTTGACTGGGCTTAGGGTTAGTGGCCATGATCGGCGATGACTCTGGGCTGGCGGCACTCACATGTGATGACGCCGAGCTGGACTCTGCTTCATCCACGATGAATGTTGATCCATCTATCCAGAGCGCGAAGTTGATGTAGTTCCTCAGTGACCAGCATGGGTCAGCTTGGGGCATGACAAAGCGGATATCGTCGTCCAGCCCGCACCAGAATCCCTCCATTAAGGTGAGGTCATCACATGTGGTGGGATGGCATTTGTCCAGAAACTCCCGTACATATTCCTCCAGGTCTCGGCCGTTTTGAAAAATGAATATTGTAGCCCCTGAAGGGCTATGAACACTGCCCTTCAGGGCCACGTTAATTGAGGCCAGTTCTAGCCTTATCCTTTGTGGTCGGTTATTCTGTCACGGTAGGTCCAAGGAAGGCAAGGAAGATGAAGGTAATTCACATAAATGCTTTTAATTATAATCCACACGATACACGAAAGGTAAATACTTAAGGCAAAACAAACACATGTGACACCTAACAATAACTGACAGCAAACTGAACAGACAGGAGACTATAAATAGGGCAGATAACGAGGGACAAACAGGTGATGAGGATCAACTAATAATGAGAAAATGAGAAGAGGAACATGACCAAATATGGGCACAGAGGGAGAAAACACAACAAACATTCAATAACTGTGTCACATGGTATCAATTTCTATAATCTTCATTTTCATATAATTAGAATTCCTACATACAATTGAGCTGAATGTTCACCATTCATTTGATTTTGGTAGGAAAAGATCTGCTGTGAGCAGTACAAAAAGCTTATCCATCTGGTTTTAACTCTGGTAATGAATGTGCGGTTTTACTGATTGCTTTTAATTAGCGATGATGAATTCTTAATGTAACAGACATTATTGGTTGTATGCATTCTAGCTAAAGCTGAAATGTATTGGTATGGAGGGTGTAGGCTATATTTAGATGTATCCCAGGTGAAAAAAAAGTACACTTCCATAATGTACTTAAAGTGCTCTATTTTTGCGCAATAATTTGTATTTAATATAATATATTAATAATTTGTCTTTTCTTCTTAAAGGGTCATATGATGCTTTTTTAAAGATCATTGTTTTGTGTATTTGGTGTAACATAATATGTTGACGTGTTTTAATGTTCAAAAAACACATTACTTTTAAAATACTGTACATTAATGTAGGCCCTCTATGCCCCGCCTCTCTCAAATGCTTAATTTTCTACAAAGCCCCCTCCTTTGACAAGCGCAGTCTGTTCTGATTGGTCAGCTGACCCAGTGCACTGTGATTGGCTGAACACCGCAAGCGCTTGTCGGAAATGTAACACCCCTTACCATTATCACGAGCTTCAGCTTTCAAAGTAAATATAAAGACAGAGCCCGAAAGGGCAACAGAGTCGCGTGACAGGCACAGTGATGAAGCTGGTATGTGTTTGCAGTACACAAGCACAGTTAAGACAGCGGAATCCCGATTACAACTCAGACTCTCTCTCTCTCTCTCTCTCTCGCTCTCTCACACACACAAGCACACACACACACAAACACACACAAAAACACACATGATGCGCAAAACTCAGCATTTGAACAAGTCAATAGCAAATACTTAACAAAACATACTTACAGTCGCTGATTCTGAAGCGCCAGAATGTCATAGCAAAGTCAGAATGACCTCCTCTCATAGGTTCACGAAACGGTTGTCCATAAAATGTATTGCTGTTCTGTTGTAAAGTAATCTTAAAGATTCCTAAATGCATCTACTTTCGGAATGCCAAATAAAGTGCTTTTGTTTTCGCACTGAAACACACAGCGTCTCCCTTACATGCTGCTTCAACACTACTGCTGTTCTTGAAACCATGCCTTCTTTCTTTGCGTCGATATGTAGGTGGCATTATGCTAATTTTTCCACATAGTGAGGTAGATATGTGGGGTGCGTGTTAGAACGAGACGTTTAGGGGGGCGTGGCAGAGTCTAACTTTGATAAAGGATATCTCTTTGGTTTTGAGACTTTAGACTTTACAACTTCAGGGATCTTATCTACGCACAATCAGCTTGTAACACTCCAAAGAGAAAGGAAAAATTGATATTGCATCATATGACCCCTTTAAGATAATCTTAAGAACATCTAAGTGTACTAACTGTGCTATTTTGAGACACCATATATATGAACTAAAATGTGCTTTTAACATACTATCTCTGCATTAAAAAAAAAATTATTTAGGTACCACTTGAACCTATCTTTCATGCAAAGATGGGTTCAAGTTTACTATAAGTGATTACAAGTGATTACAAGTAGTACCTAAATAAATTTTTAGCACATTTTAGTTCATATTCATGGTTTCCCAAAATAGCACAGTTGAGTACACTTAGATGTTCTTAAGATTATCTTAAGAAGTACTAAAGACGAATTATTAATATATTAAGTACAAAATTAGTGCGCAAAAATAGAGCACTTTAAATACATTATGAAAGTGTACTTTTTTTCGCCTAGGTGTAGTTTTAAATGCAAGCAATAAACATAAGATGTTCTATTGGGTCCAGTAAATGGAGGCCTGGACTTTGGCTTCTGGTACTGCAACTGCATGGCAAAAGAACACCAGGAAGTGACAGTGGGGCGAATTGAGAATTGAACCCAGTAGATGGCGCTATTGTTGTTAGATTAAATTCTTTGAAGGATTTTAATGGGTAGGTCTGTCAGTGTATGTGATACCTGGGGACAAATTTGTTCACATAAGTGACAAAACCTTTACTTGTTACATCTGGGTGATGTATTCATTTGTAAAAACAATTTATTTATTTATTTAAATAACTCAGTGAGGGTAGTGTTTAAAGGTTGGGTTAGGGGATAGAATATACGGTTTGTATTTTTTGTTTGTGTGTTTTGTGTGTGTGTATGTGCACCTACTTAATGCAGAAAAGGTGTGGGTATGGTTAGGTTATAGTATTTATAAGTAGTTGTATATAAAAACAATAGAAGTCTATTGAATGTCCAAATTTAAATAGCTAAGGTCATTTAGAGAAATAGTTACAGAGCAGTTGCAATGTTCATTTGCTATGTTCTTTCCTTTCATGTTGTTCCTGTAATCATTAACATAAGCCAATAACTCTGGGACTGGAAACAATTAATTGATTTCAATGCTTCATTGCCAGCTAAACAGTCTCATTCATTCATTCATTCATTCATATTTATTTATTTATTTATTTATGTGATGGTTTGTTGTGGTGTGTAAACTTATTATATATTTTATTGTTCATAGGATATAATTTTGCCTTTGATACTGTTGTACTCGCACAATATACACACACAAACATATTTGATTAAAATAAATAAATAAATAAAATAAAGCTAAGAGCATTGTTCTATCACAGTCAGTCACCCTAAATAGCAACATCTATTTACAAATAATTTTGTCTAAAATAATCACCACCACTGAAACAAAGGATTATATATTCATTTTGGCCAAGGGAATTTTGGCATAGTTATATACTGTATATATATATATACACACACTGTATCATAAAATGATAAGGAGTGTTGACTGTTTGTGTCCAGTGATCTTGACTGATTAATATCTTGAGAAAGTTTGCTTTTCTGTTTAATTAGGAGATTTCCACACCATGAAACAAATTTAAATTTAAGAACACTTTCAATTATCGATCTGTACTAATGCTAATGTATGGAGATTGGCGTTAAACTGTCTCAATTTAAAAATTTTGCAGTCAAACAGAATGTTATTATTACACTCACTGAGGCCGTTCTCTCAAAAATGCCATAATCCAAAAAAAAACAAAAAAAAAAAACCTTCAGCTCATCAACTAAATCACACAAACACTTTGATGAGCTGAAGCTAGACAGTTTAAATGTGACTGAGAAGTCTACAAACAGAATCCTACCTTAAGTATCAGTCTTGTCCATCTGTTTTTTTAAAAAAGAGAGGCATCCACAGCGCTCTGATTGACTTGGTAAACAAATGACAAGGGATCTATTTGCCTATTTGAGATGACAGTTCTTTCTTTTTTTTCTTTCTTTCTTATTAAACAACATGAACAATACAATGCTTATTAAATGTTACAAAAATGTTAAATATTGATTATTTATTTGCTATTTTGTGTACATAAAAGAGCACAACATAGAACCACAATAGAAGAACCACAATAAAAAGGCTTTTCATACACATAATCAGCTTAATGATACTGAGATGAAGAACTTAATGTAAAGACGCAGGACTGAATTTTTCTTGGATGAAACAGATTTTATAATCAATTGAACTAGGGAGTGAAAACATATACATATACGTAAATGTTAAAAAAATCTGAATATGCTTCTCAGGTGTCATTATAATGACATATGTTAATATACTTTTGTTTTCATTCCTGTGATCATTGTGTGTACAAAACCCAGCAATGCAGCATATTTGAAGGAACATAACATGGTCTTTCAGCAAGTGGCGTCACACTTAGTGAGATTGAGCAGGGTGGATAATTCAGGCCCTGTGCCACCCACAGATGGGCAACCAGACACACACACACTGCATGATAACTATGAAAATGTTTATATTTTGCATTTTTATAATTTAATAACTAAGGTAATGAAGGTCTTCAATCAAAAGTGAAAAATAAATATTGTAAGGTACTGTGTCACGGTCCCGGGAGTGTAAGGCAGGCAGGACAACAAGGATTCCAATCATGATATTTAATGTAGACACAACAAGGCAGATTCAGGTAGGAGACACACACACTCACGGTAACATTCACAATAACCAACAAACCAGAATACCAGAGACAGGAACTAATATAGGACAGATAACGAGGGGCAGACAGGTGAGCACAGTGAGGTGATTAACTAATAATTAGTACGGGCTAAACCAACAAAAGAGGAAGAAACCACAATAAGCAGACCACAGGGGCATGACATTACTCCCCCCTCCTGGAAGGTGCGTCCTCGCACTGTAGAAACAGAGGGAGGGGCGGAGGGTGACAAGGCAGTGGATGTGAGATGGTGAGATGGTGACAGGGGAAGGCAAAGGGCTGGCAGGCAGACCAGACAGGTGGAGGTTCCGGTGGAGGACGTCCTTCCAGGAGGAGGACGGCTAACAGAGTCCAGGGATGTGATGTGGAGGAGGGGAGCTAGGGAGACGACAGGAGGGGAAACCGGAGCAGAGGAGGAGCAGGTGGGACCAGCCACAGCAATTATAGCGGCCCACGGTGGAGCCGCGGAAGGGAGGAGCCATGGAGGGAGAAAGGTCCACGACCTCAAGGGGGATGACCAACGGTGGCGGAGAAGGTGGGGCGGAGCCGAGGCGGAGACAGCGAGCCAACGCCAGGGGGATGCAGGAGTTCCGGGGTGCCAGGGTGGAGTGAGGGCTCTGGCGACAAAGGCGGTGGGAGGCGGAGACTAAGCGGCGGAGCCGGTGGAGCGATGAGGACCAAGGTGGAGTGGCGGGAGGAAGAGCCAACGGAGAGGTGGGACAGAGTGACGAGGTGTGCAGCCAGAGGAGTGGAGTCATAGAGGGCCAATGGGGGTACGCGCCCGACCAAGCAGAGCCGGAAGGAGAGGGAGCCGGTGGAGCTGATGGATCGGTGGGTGACGGTGCAGGGAGGGAGCTAGGACCTGAGCAGGTGGAGCCACTGGGGTATACGGGCCGAGGCGGAGTATGGGCCTTCAGGGCGGAGCGCAGAGGTGAGGGAAACTCCACACGGCGAAGATGGAGGAATGGCAGTCCCGAGGGGCTAGCCACCGCAAGGATGGGGCTCGGAGGGCGAGCAGAAGGGGGCTGCCGACGACAGCGGTGGAGGAGGCTGGACGTGGTCGGTGGGTGGGAGGCGGGCATTTTCGAGGAGCGGGCCCAACTGGAGGGTGCTTCTAGTAGCAGGCACGGAGTGCGCTTTCCTGGGCGGACTGGGGAGCAGGAGCCCTTCTGGGTCTGAACTGGGGCTCGGAGCCATTCCTGGGCTGAACTGGGGATCAGGTGCCCTTCCTGGCTTAACGAGAAATCAGGAGCCTTCTCGGGCTGAATTGGGGAATCAGGAGCCTTCATGGCTAAACGAGGAATCAGGTAGCCCTCCGGCGGCGAACGAGGAATAGGAGCCCTTCCCGGCGAATTGGGGATCACAAGTCTTTCCTGGGGTGAATGGGGGGGGGGCTGCCGGGCTCGACGGGGGGATGGGAGCCATTCCTAGGCTCGACAGGGGATCGGGAGCCATTCTGAGGCTCGACAGGGGATCGGGAGCCCTTCAGAGGCTCAACAGGGGATCGGGAGCCATTCCTAGGCTAAACTGAGGATTCCGAGGTCTCTCCTCCTCATTTTGACACTGACTTCCCTCCATATTTAGGCTCTTATGTCCCGCCATAGTCAGCTCACCCTCAGCCATGATGCAGAGGGCAGAGCTCCTCTACGCGCTCACACCGTCCACGGCTTGCTCCCTCATGTTGGGCACTGTCGCCGGCTCTCGCACCAGGTCTGACGGGTTGGGCTCAACATCCGAGGCGATCCTCTTCTCAGCCGTGGGGCTTCGCTCCGGCTCGTGGATCGAGGCGGGAAATGGCTCTCCGTCATCGGTGGACTCAGGCTTATGCTCCGTATTGCGGGGTGATGGTGGGCTGGGCTCAGGGTCCTGTGGGGCTGGTGTTGTTGTCAGCGATGTCCACGGTTAGATGGGACTTGCAGGACACCAGCACCCACTCGATGAAGGCGGCAAGGCTCTCTCGAGGACCATCCCCGGACAACTGCGCTCGTGTGGTGGTGTTAAGTCCAACCTGGTAGAACGTGCAAAGGCAGTTGTCCGGGTAGTGCGTGAGGTGAGCCAGGGACAGAAAGTCATTTGTGTGGTCCTCAAGAGAGCGTTCCCCCTGCTCCAGCAGGAGGATTTGGAAGGCGAAATACTTTACTTAGGGGTCGTTATTCTGTCACGGTGTGTGGAGGCAGGCAGGACGACGAGGATTCCAATAATGATATTTAATGTAGAACAAAAAGGCCAGAGTCAGGAGGACACACACACCACACACACACCACACCACACACACACACAAAAACACACACGCGCATACGCGCGCACGCACACACACGTAACAGTCCAATAATCGACAACGCTAGAATACCAGAGACAGGAACTTATAGGGCAGATAAAGAGGGGCAGACAGGTGAGCACAATGATGGTGATTAACTAATGATTAGACGGGCTAAAACAACACAAGGGGAAGAAACCTCAATAAACAGTCCACAGGGGCGTTACAAATGTAAACATGGGCCAAGTAGCATATACTACAGTGAATAGACAGTATAGAGAGCTTCCATTCCATTATAGTAAAGAAATTTTACGAAAGAAAACAATGCATAATGCTGTTATTTTGCCCAGTTTCCTATCATGAAATCAAATAGAATTTAAAACCAGCTGGTAAATCTATAGCCACGATCTGCAGTGCTGATTGATTTCAGTAAGATGGTGTATGTCACAGTAAAGCCACTCCTGATTCCCAGGTAAAACAAGTTTGGAACTGCCTGAACTAACAGTGCTGTAATAAACAATGTGGCTCATTTGAATGCATGATTGCAGTTCTAAGGCGACATATTTTCCTCCAGTTACACGTTACTTTGCGCAATCGTCTTATAAGTTTAGACTGTATCGAACCGCCTGGTGTCTCATATCATCTGTGTAGCACCTTCTCTGTGTCTTGCCAAGACATGTACATGAATCAAAATTACTCACTGCTTATTTTGAATAATATCGCAGTTGTGATGTTTCAATCAGCTCACACCAAAACAGATGGTTACAGCAGATTACTGAAATTTTAAAGAATAGTTCACCCAAAAATGAAAAATTATGTCCAAAACTGTTATTGCGTTTCTTTCTTCTGTTGAAAACACATAAAAAAGATATTTTTAAAGAAGTTGGTAACAAAACCATTAATGGAAGCAAAGGACTAAATACTAAATAATAATAAAAAATCCGGAGTAACAATTTCTAGGAAGCCTGTATTTTGTAATATTCTTAGGGCATTATAATGAAGCATAATGTAATAAATGTGGTATTAAAAACCAATATATGTGTATATTCATGAGTAATCTTAACAACAGTTTTAATGCATTATAATATTTACTTAATTTTGGTTATAGCGTTAAGATTATGATGAGTTATACTACACATGAAACACCACAATGCATCCACTTTAACTTGCAAGGGATTATATTTTCATATCTTGCCATGTTACCTTGTTATTTACAAACAGACAAAGAAGCACTTATAAAATAACAACAACAACAACAACAATGAAAATCACAAAATAATAATAAAAATAAAAATTATATTTTTTCTTAGAAAGTCATAAGATCAGATATAATTTGCTCGCACAGTCTAACAAATTGCATGCACGCTTTGTGGGCGTATCTCGGGTGATTGACTAGAATATTTCTACACACAGCCTGAGTGCAAATTGGTTATACACGCCCACGTTTAAAGGAGATATTTGTGTGTTATAATATACATCATAGTGCACAATGCTGCATGCTGCATTGCACATTTAGGGGAACATATTTTTAATGATAACTTATAGTGTTGTGGAGAGCAAATTGTGCCAAAAGAGCTCTGTCGTTATACTGACAATGTGCAAATTAAAGAACGTTGTCAGTTCGGAGAAACAATGTTTCTAAAGCTTTTGCTCCATTTTGATCCACCAGCTTTCTTGTACAGTAAGTTGATTTTAGCTGGCAACGATGTTTATTTCAGATTGCAGGTGCCTATATCTTTTTAATTATTAGATACATCCAAATTTGAACAGAACCATCAGAAGAAACATGTTATTTCGAATTCCAATTCTCTCGCCTCATTTGTAGTCACATGAAGCAATGAGATCATTTGCACAAACCATCCCTCATATTGTCCGTCACTCACTATTTGTCAGCCATTTGTAAGTCACACTTTGGTTTAAAAAGGGCCAGGCTTTTGCTGGGAGAGGCATTCCCACAAAGGGTGGAATCTTCAGGAGAAACCCTATGATTATATGAATAGCAATGTCTCTGTGAGACTACAGAGATGTTTAGAAGGATGGATCCAGCAAATCATGGTTATTAGAAAGAGGAGGCACATCTTAAAATGATTAGGGGGTAAATATCAGGTTTTTGTCTCTTACGCATTTGCTCTTCACTGACAGTCCCTGATGCCAGATGCAAAAAAATATTATTCTAAATCAAAACAGAACACAGTTTTTTTTTTCTGAATATTTACTAATGTCTAGGCTATAGAAGCTTATTTAAACCCAACCAAAGCAGTTGATCCTGCTGCATTTATTTATGACTACACATTTCAACAGAAAGGTTTCTTTGATGATCTTACTCTAAAGCTTGTTTCCTCTCTCTCTCTCTCTCTCTATCTCTCTATCTCTCTCTCTCTCTCTCTCCCTCTCTCTATTTTTGGCTGAATTGAAAAGTCAGTCATCCTGTCTGACATTACAGTCAGCTCTCTGTGGTTAAGCTGTTAGCCTGATGCTGTCATGACTACAGATGAGGGTCGTTCTGAACACTGCACTGCTTTTGTGCATTTCATAATGTGAAAGTTTTGACCAAGAGTGTATTGAAGGCAAAATAAATACATTATATGTGATCAATCAATTAATAAATATGTGTTCGACTACCTGGCTTTCCAGCATTACCAAGTCAATTTCAAATGTGCTTCAGCACGATGTTCATGCAAAATCAACATGTTTAAATTACCTCATTCCAAAGACAGCTGCATCCTTAACCTACAATCCCCATCACAATAAATATCTTGAACTTTTGAGAGATAACTAAAGAGTGATATTTGTGGGCTGCTTCCAAAGTACACATTGTCATGTCTAATCCATCTTGGTTGAATTTACAAGGGCTCCTTCTGGTGAGCAGCTACAGAGATTGAGTCCTGCACCTCATTTCATCTCCCTTTGCAATTCATTAGTGAAGAAACTGAACAGAAAGGCATCAAGGTGGTAGATTTTTGATAGTGAAGCTATATTTTTGATGAAGTAACAGGGTAGCAATAATGGCAATATTTCACCAATAAATCAGTGTATATAATTTCTGATGGATGGCCGTTTAGAGTGTGAATGTGCTCTTCACGTATATGATTCTTTGAGTCGGTTCTTTTCGCACATTCAGATCAAACAGCCTGGGAATCTTCAATCTTACAGTACTAATTAGTAGTGAGTGAGTAATTAGTAGTGAGTTTTGAATCTATAAGAGTGGTTCAGCCATGATTCACTCATTTAACTGAATCTTTTGGACAGTTACAGCACAGAGACAATTTGTGCATTCTGTGGCCAGTTTTGCCTGCTTTTGTGACACTCTCGCGCTCTTTCTTACCATGTCTCAGGATGAGTCACCATCCACAATCTTTGCCAGTTATACCTGTTATAAGCAGCTAACAGAAACAAGGGGAAAAAAGCCCCATCAAAGCACTATACTAGGTAAAAATGACAAGACGACACCCCCAAATATATTTTAGATGGTTTTAACTGAGAAACATTGTGCATTATGATATATGTGCTTATATTATTAGGCTACTTTTTTTAAACATCCCTTGAAGCTCTGGCATTATACAGTACACAATATTAGCATGACATGAAATAAAAATTTCCTACTTTTAGTAGCATCATTTGGCTAGCCTGTAATGAAAACTAATGTAGGAAAGACCAGCGTTCATTGATAGAGAGCTAGTTTTTGGTTCTTAACTAAGCACTGTATATTAAGACATTACAAACTTTAAACTGGTCAAGTTGCAGTGTATCAATTATGTATGTATGTATAAATAAATAAAATCTCAGTAAACTAATTTGTGACAACACTATATTTATGTATATTAATATAATATATATATAATATATATATATATATATATATATATAGATATATTAGTGCTGGGTTATGTTGGATTGACCAGTCACATTTGTACGTTTTTTGAGGCACACACACACACACTCTCGCAGACTCGCCACACCACACACACACACACAGCACACACACACACACACGCACCACACAGTTTGTTTTTGTGAAAAGTGGGGAGATCCCATAGGCGTAATGGTTTTTATACTGTCCAGACCGTATATTCTATTGCCCTACAACAACCCTACACCTAAACCTACCCCTCACCGGAAGCTTTGTGCTATTTCAGATTTTCAGTACACTCCATGCTGTGTGATTTATAAGCGTTTTGAAAAGTTGAGACATGGGGTAATGTCCTGAAAAGTCACCTTCTCCTTGTAATACCTGTGTCATACCTTTGTCATTATACACATTTATGTCCTCATTTGTCACAAAATTGCGCACGCACACACACCACCACCACACACACACACACACACATGTCTGGTCAGCTACACTTACCTGGCTTTTCTGTGTATGAATTCATTAATCATTTTCTGTTAAGAAATAGTTTAATCTAGATATTAAGCCACACTTTGGTGCCAATAAAATGCTGTTACTGGAGGTTTATCAATTGGGGTCTATGGGATAAACATAAGAATCACAATAGGTGTGTATGTTTGTTTTGTATTGCACCTCTGTATTACAGTATCTTGCATTAATTTCTTATGGTCTTGTCAATTCTGACTGGGAATACTTCATTTTTAAGAAACTTTTGAAAATGCAACCAAAACCTCAATGAATCGATTTTTAAATTGTATACTTATAAATATAGCACTTTGTTTATAAATTTTTTTAGCCACTGAGTCTTATATTGCTCAGATGACACAATTTTAATTAAACAAAACAACTATAAAAAATTCTCTAAAATGACTAAACATGGAAGAAGGGTTTCTGAAAGCTTCCTTCCATAAACCCCACTGTCTATCTGAGACTCTGTGCTACTCTGCTTGTATGCTCATAATGGATGGAACATTTATTGACTGTGAATGACTGAATAAGCTATCCAAAAAATGTATCACAAAAAGGATAGTAGTAAAAAAGGCCCATGAATCACAATAATGCTCAACCAGCCTCATATTAACAACACCAAAATGCAAAAACGGTACTATTATTGACATTACCTGGCACCTAATATGTGACATCTGCAAAGGCCATATGATTTGTGCATTATTTTATGTATTACTTATTTCTACCTAGTCCTTTTTTGTTTGTAAGAAGAATAAGTTTTTTTTGTGCATATGATCCAAAAATGGCATAGATGTCCAAAGCAAGCACATAACAATCTCCTTGATTCGAGAGAAGGACCATCTCTGCCTCTGAGCATTACCCAAGAGTCCCCAGGGACAAACAAGGTCAAAAAGTGCCAAGCTGGAATATAGGAACAAGGTTTCCAATAAAACAAGCCAACTCTGACCGGAATGCGCGGCTGAAAAATGAAAACCAGGCCACCTCCTGGTATCATGTTCAAAATGATGAAAATCAGTACCAGATCAAGTGCCGGCTGCAAACACTGAAAGATATAAAGGCGATCAGCTAAATTTAGACAATGCTGCACCTTGTTAGTGTGCAGGAAGTCTGTGTGTAGAGAGAACAGTAAAAGGGAGTTTTAGAAGGGTTCCATTGAAGCATAAGCCAGTTGCAACTTTGTTAAAACCTCAAAAATGGATAGATTTTCAGAGAATGCTATACTGAAGGCCTTCAATTTTTTTCTTTATTGAATACAATATGTCATATGAAGCCCTCGGCTTTAATTTCTGGAGATTGGGTTTCCGTTGTCCCGTTCAAGGAAATGTGATTTGAGGAGAGGTGAACTGTTTAAGTGGTCATGCATTTACCATGAAATATGCACTTATTAAGGATAAAAGATTAGGTTACACTTTTGCCACAAATGCTTAATGTGGAGTCCAAACTACAAACATTCAGCCAACCTTTCCCCTTAGTGGCTCTAATGTGATTTCTTGTTTATGAGTAAAGCAAATTCAGTACCATCGGTCAGACAGAAAAAAAAAACAGAGGGTTCAGAGGGTCAGCTTGTTCTGTTTATTGTGAAGATGATTTTGGACAATTGTATGTGACCCTATATACAGTATGTAAAATCAAGAAAAAGTTGATCCCCCCAAATGTGCTAATCTGAAAAAGAGACGCTGGGGGCGGGTTACACTTATTGGCGTTAGGGGGTCCCTGAACATTCAGCCTGACTAAGTAACTTTGTCAACTCAATGCACCGTATGGTAGTAACCCAACCTAACATTTACGACTATAATACTCCTTGAGCATTTGACATATTCAATTTACAGTTACGAATATACGAATTTTTAAATGGGATCATCAAAGTGAAGTATATTATCCGAAGGGGGGGAAAAAACCCATTTGCGCAAGATCATTGGTAGGGTGATACCCAAGGATGGCGGGGTCAAGTATTAAATGGTACGTTCAGAGGGTATTGAAAAATCATAGGTTATAGTGTTTGTTGCTGACAGAATCGTTTCACCAAGGTCTGCTATGTGATATGGGGTGGTTTTTATAATAGTAGTTTATGGAATATTGAGTTGGTGAACTGTTTCATGATGTATGTGCTAGCGCAGATGCCAAACAATTTGGAAGCGATGTGAGTGGCATCCTCAACTATTCAGATGCTGCTGCCGATGAGTGTGGGGTGTTGACAGTGACCGGGCGTGCGCTAGTTTTTTTGGCTCGCACTTGCTGTGACAGAAGAAACAGAGGCAGGGTGCAGCCGTCCAAGGAGATGGTACATGCTTGCGGGGTCCGGGATGACTGAGAGTGCTGAATAGTGTTGCCTCTGCACGGTTCACTTCCAGAGTACTTAGATATGTCCCATCAGCAGAGCACAGGCCTGGTCCTGCTCGTTTTCTCTTGCTTTATCTCTCTTACCTGTAAGATTCCAGTAAAACACATTCACTGCCTTTTTCTTTGTATTCCTGTTTTAGGTAGGTGACTCTCCTTTTTCCTGCCACGTTTTGCTATGAAAATGCACAAGGCACATACATTTCCTGATTGAATGGCTATGCATATGCAAGAATGCACAACCTATTTGAATTGAGTCAAGAGGTCATAGTAAGGTTGTGTGTGTTTGCATGTGCATGTGTTTCTAACAGGAAGTAAAAGTGCCCCGTAGCCAGGCGCTAAAAGAACAATCTGATTTCCCTCCAGTGACATCATTAGCCAAACAGGTTTTCACGGCTATCAGCCAGCAGAGCAGTTGGGTGTTTGAACTGAAGACTTGAAAGGGTCTAAACAGCACGTTCTCATTTCAGGTAACTTAACCTAGACCATCAGTTTGGGCGCTTCTACAGGCCCCCCAAATACCTGTTGTGAGAGTTCTGGTACGGTCTGTTTGCCGTTAAGTAGGCTATGGATGCCCTCGGGACAAATGCATGTACTTCCTTCACACTTTTGTCATAGTTCATAATCTGCCATAGATTTTGAAGGGGTTTCCAAATCATCCCCTGAAAGGTTAGCTGGAGTTCCCACCAATAAAACACACCTCTGATCTGATTTGTGATTCCTTCAAAGGACACAAATGTTTAGTACTTCATGACTGGGGATGCCTTGGGTCCAGTGTATGGAAAGTGGTCCTTGGGGCATGAACATTTACCACATTTTTGATACATTTGTACATTTATGAGATGTTTATCTATCTTAAGCCTTGAAGGGATAGTGTTTTGTAAATGACCATTGTAATTCAGATAGTTTAAGTAAAAGCAAACAGCAGCTTTAAATAACTCAATTACACAATTAGGTGCACAGCAATATTAAACCAATGTGTCCCACATGTTTGCACTAAAGTAAACTGTGCAAGTAACTGGTCAGTTCATGTAAACACAGTAAAAAATACCTCTGAAGCTTTCTGCTATGGCAAATCCCAAAGAGTCGGAGCCTGTGATCAGAGCTCTTCAACCTTTGGAAAAATAAACCTTGTCCACTGCATTGTCGAATCAGATGGCATATCCTGTTGTGTCAATCCAAGGGCTGTCCTGACCCACCGAATGCTCTTGGTGATTTGTTACTTTCTCCATTCGTTGACCTCTGTATACATGAGTTTTATGGCTTAACTATCAGTGTTGTCCTTATTAATGACCTAATGATCCAGGATCAGTACTGTGAGTCTGGTCCTGTGTTAATACCGTTACTTTATGCATTGGCAGAACACGTTGATGAGCCAACATCTTACCTCCCATGGTATACAGTTGATCATGCGGCCGTCCTAGGAATCGACCCCCTCATGACCAGGCCTGCTATCAACCACACTCTGCTACAAGAATAGCAAGTTCCCCTTCAGGAACTCAAGCTGCGTTGAAAATGTTTTGGGAACGCCCCTGTGTGGCCACGCTCTGAATCCCATGTGAAATCAGTCCAATGGAATGGTGAAATGTCACGGGCGGATGTACAGAGATACCATAGGCTTAAAAGGGGCACTCGGAAAACAAGCAGCGGTAGCTTACTGTGTTGCAGCCAATGCTCTGTGTGACAGGTGCAGGCTATTTACTGTTGTTTGTATTAACAGTGCACAATCACCTCTATATGGCAGCCCCTCTGGGGAAAAGCGGTGTACGCCTCATCATATGGTGCCCGTCTCTCCTCAGTGCCCTCAGGAGACCAGTCTGTCAACTCTGCCACCCCTGGTGCTTCAGGGCACAGCGGTCTCAGCATTCGTCCTGAAACGTAGCGGCTCTGGGAGACTCCTACCCAATGAGATCTCCCGGCCTCTATTTCGTGTTGTCCCCATGCCGAATTCTGCTCCAATACACCAAGAATCGTCCTCGGAGAGTGAGTCCCTTGATAGACTTTCTGGCAGCTGGGGAAACTTCTGCCAAATTGTCTCACAAGGGTCCTGCAACTGCAGGCTCTGGTAATGGAACAGGAAGTAAACACTCTCTTGAGCAAGGAGGCCATCGAGGTGGTCCCTCCTCGTGACAGAGTCCGGGTTCTACAGCCGGTACTTCATCGTTCCCAAGCAGGTGAAGCTTACCAATATCTGGTTCTTCCGTTCGGTCTTGCACTCTCACCCTGCACTTTCACCAAGTTTGTGGATGCTGCTCTGGCTCCTTTGTGACTCCAGGCCATCCGCATACTGAATGACATCAACAATTGGTTGATATTAGTTCAATCAGAGCGGATGGCGGCTCCTGGCATCAAGAGTGCACATCCCGCCCTATGAAAGAACTGGGTTGCGATCACAGTCCACCAAAGTCTTTCCTCCATTACAGAGCACCATTTACCTGGGCGTGGGTGGGGATTCGACCAGGAGCAGACACTCGGTCTCCTGCTCGGATCGATGGATCCTCACAGCAGTCCATAGGTGAGATGCAGGCTTCACTCCCATGTCAAACAGTTCCAGGAACTGTGGGGTCTGATGGCAGTTGCATCCAGCAGGATACTTGTGAGCCCTGCCATAGGCTTGGGCGTATACTCGCGTTTGTACGATATATCATATTTTTTCTTTATACCAATTCGATATGAGGCAAAACGTTTAATATCCGATACATAGTTTGATTGACACCTCGGAAAATATACTAAGCGGGACGCAGACTGAGCTTCGCGAAGGTGCATAATCCGATTTGTCGAAAAATGTGACAAGCCTTCAATTCAGGCCTTTAAGAACTGTTTAGATATAGTATAGTTTCCGTTTCGCATGATTAGTTGTTAAGCGACTCGCCCATCCAATCTTCTCTGCCAGAAAGGCGTGTGTGCGCTGCCGAGATGTTTAATGTGTTTGAGATGTGCTGTCTTCCTGAATGCATAACTTCCATTTCACAGGTATATTCTCCATCTGATTTAGAAAGCCATGGAAATATTCATTTTTCTGTCAAATTGGCCTGAGTCTCTGCTTGGATTCTCTTCTCAGATCGTCCAGTGATCGAGCACTGTAACGCGCAGTGCTGCGCAAATATACAGAGCTCACTTAAATAGGAGCGCAATAATTCTGACTAAAATATAGGCCTACATTTCGCTGAAATATTTGTAGTTAGACAATAAATGTTACCATTAGAATTGTATACCTACGAGTAAGACTATTTTTATGATAGCACTGACTGTAAAGTTACTGTAATGGGGTAATCAAAATAGCCTAACACAACTCTGTGCTTTTGTTCTCATTTATTTTCAGTGTTTCATTTATTTAGTTTAGTGATTTAACTTCCACTTTAAAGCCCTTATTTTTTGTTTTAATTGCAATGTAACTCTCCTAAGCTCCACAACACCCAGCAAAAAAAAAAAAATAAAAAACAACAAAAAAAAATGCTCCCGAAATATTGTTAGTTAGCTAAGCATTACATTACCAAACCAAAACTGTTATTTTTAACGAAAGCAAGCGGCTGCTGCGTGCATGGTCTTGCATGGCAGAAAAGAGCACTGCATTTATAATCTCTAAAATACATTTCAGTTCATCGCAATCTCACAAATCTGTTATAACACAATGAATATATGCAAAATTAATCTTTCACAATGTCTACACTTCTTGTGTTAAAATGAGACGATTCGCGAGCACGCAATTGCAGCACTGCGTTGAGTAGATTCTAACTTAATCACCTCTTGATTGGCCAATGCGTTCCAGAAATCAACATTTCTGTTCGGTGGCTAATTGCGCAACCTTAACATGTGTTATAATATAAACCTCTGCCTACGTTGCGTGGTTAATCATTTTAAGGGCTTATTTGTTCTTTTTGCTTTGTGCAACACTTAATAACCTTTTAATGTTTAGACATGTATTTCAGATCATTTTAGGTTGTGCGGTAGTCCCGAAAATCATTTTAATTCTCCCGCATTCTGCACCCCCCCTGAATGCCTTACCACCTACCCCCCCGCATCCCCCATCATAGGGTGTCCCCGCCGCACCCTGTTGCGTGGGGTGCCGGTCTCGACTTTTTTATGTTAACTAAGTTACCTAGGGACATTCACTTTAATTGTTTTCCATAGCCTTTTATGGTATGTGTGGTTTGGAGCAACATTGAGGCTGGTAAGTTAAATTATAAATAATATATATATATATATATATTATATAGATAGTAAGACAGATTTTTTAAATCCAATCCCAAAACGAAACCGAGATATTCCGTATACGCAAAGCGCCAAATAACGAGAGTCCCCAGCATCGCCCAGACCTAGCCTGCCTGATACCCTTGCAGTGGTGGCTCAGGACCAAAGGGCTCTCCCCTTGGGGCAACCCACTTTGCATGATCGAGGTCACGCGGCGATGCTTACGTGCTTTAGACATGTGGAAGAAACATTGGTTCCTAGTCCCAAGCCCCTGCTGGCTACTCTTGTCTGCGTACATAACGACTGATACCGCCCTGATGGGGCCTGGACCGTTCATGAGGTGACCCCTCCACCCAGGGTCTGGTAGTCACCATCCTCATGCACTGACTTGCCTGAGATGCTAGCCGTAAACACTGTCTCCCGACCTGAGAGGCATGTTCTTGTTCCCCACGAAGCTAAATATTTTGGATGGCAACATCATGTCGGTGCACCAGAGGCGCCACGACTGCGAGTGTGGTTGTGGAGCAGATTGTGGAAGAAGGTCGAAAGCAAGCCCAGTAGACTTGATTTCGTCTCGAGAGACCTGACTTGTCCCCCTCTGGTGTCTCGCCTCGCACATTCCGCTCTCGCGGACTGGATGCGATGGTCACCGACGTACCGAGGCCTGGTCGGTAACGCATTTCTCCCTATCTCTGCGCCTGGAGTTGGTAGGAGAGTTTCGCCGGGATGGGTGGGTCTCCCATAGGTATAGCTCCATAACTGTCCGGCCTGCCGGGCGGCGCACCTGTAGCCCTGCTCAAGGCTCTCCATGGGAGATTCTCCTCAAGCGGAGCGCCTTCCAGGGGGGGGACACCAGACTCTCACCCCCGTTGGAGTTGTGAAACTGTGGGGGTGGCTCCTGAGGGCCCAACAGTCACAGCTTCCGGCTTCATCAACAGGTGGGTAGCCATACTGCCCTCCAGAGCGCCCGCCCGCAGAAACCGCGTACTCCTTGAACTGGGTTGTGTCAGTTCCTGGGCGAATCGTCAGCTGCGCCCAGTTTACGTGCCCTGGTTTGGTGCAGTTTCGGCCTCCCTCTGCATGAACGAGTCTTCGGCAGTGTTGACCCCCCCACCTTTAGAGTGTTTCGTTGGGGCCATAGCTGCGTACCCAAGAAAATGCCCCTTTGGGTGTCTAGTCACTGGGGCGAAACCCTTTGGTATTGTTTCTTCATTGTGCTTGACTGAGTAATGGGACCACTCCAGACTTTCAAGTGCAGGTGTTCTTAGCCGGTGTCCCCTGTGACGTCTCACACCTAGACAGACATTTTCAGTAGGTGGCGTGGGCATACCATTCCAGAGCGTTTCCGACGCAGCTCGCATTCCCTAAAGGGAACTTCTAGTTGCCTATGTAACCCTGTAAGCAAACGTGACGACTCACTCACTGTGCCATACTTCCGCATCCCTGTGACGACTTCTTCAACGTACTAGAAACTGGTATGCCCTTTTCAGCTCTCTGGTCTCTACGTCACCCTGGCCCGTTGACGGTTCGGCATCCTTGGTCTGATTTCAATCGTGATTCCAGATCGTGGGCAACACAGGTCGTTCCCAAAGAGTTTTCCGACGCAGCGGCTCGTACCCTTCGGGGAACCAGGGGGACATACGTACACCCGGGTTGCCAGTTTTTCACAACAAAAACCCCCCAATTGCTACGCAAAACTGCCCAATCACTTTCGAGGGGATCCCCCAGATAAAAATCTAATTCAGTGGGGTAAAAACAGTTTCTGGTGCGTTCCCCTGGTACAATTATATTTTTATTGGCATAACCTATACACGTATTGGATGGTCGCTTAACCCCGGTAAGGAAAAACAAACCCACGCAACATGGTTAAAGTAGCCCCCATTCGGCGAAAACCACAGCTTGGGCAACACTGTAGGACTTCGAGAATGGGGGCTTACAACTTTGTTGGAGTAAAAAAAAAAAGATGTTATAGTAACTCGAGTAAATGATACTCGGGGAGGAAGTTCTAGCTACCCAAAAAAACGAATTTCTGTCATTTTATTTCATAGCTTATTGGTCATATTACTTTGGGCACGGTGCATTAAAGTTCTGCAATTCTAGAGCAGCAATTTCGAGCATAACTCCTAAACTACTGGGACCAGCAAAATCGGCGCCAGAGGGACATGGAATGCTTCCTTAGACGGGACAGTTTTGGTGCTTAGCACCATGGGTTTGATACCTGTATGACTATAAGGCAGAAATAAACATCAGCGATGTGGGAAGAGACTGCGACGAAAGTAGCCGTGGTTGCCTGATAGCCTCCATCAATCGGACGGCCTGGCTCATGGCCTGCGCGGCCACCAGCCGGCAGACTAGCGCTTGAGTAAATGGAGAGATAGGTTGTACTCTGCATGCTGTTGGGAAATTGTTGTATTGTTTATTTGCTTGTGTAATTTCTCCCAACTGAAGAAATATCTATAGCCTTAGCAACAAAGCAGTTGAGTTTTACAGCTCTTGGTGCATCACTCCAACGCTGGAAACAGATGCGGGACTAGCCTGATAGAGATAAAACAGTTATTGTTATGCAGCTTTATTGAATAATTGTATTTTCACAGTAGGGCGTTCTGCATGGGCATTGTTTTGCACTCATAATAAAAAATATGTTTGTACACTAAATTGTTAAACTCAACAATATGCCAAAGAGCTAGATGTTAGGAATAAAAGTGGCAAAGAGAGCACAATGGTTGTGTGTTTAAAGTGCCAAGAGTATTTTGGTGGTATGTGGATTGAGCCCCGGTCGGAGTCTTGGCGGTGTGGCGCCTACTGGGGCGACCAAAAACACCCTTACTGGCTGAGATGTATTCCCGAGATTTTGAGCAACAGCGACATCAAAAACAAGGCTTGATCGTTTCTAATTGTAGGATTATTTAATGCTGTAGTCTGCTTTTATTTGGGGAAAAAAGATAATATCATTCAACCACATTTATTTAATTGCAACAATTGAAGGCATTCTGAGAGCAGACTCGGCTTTCATCTACAGTGGTAATGATCATTAGATAGGGACTGACCGGCGAGACTGATCAGGAACAGTTAAAGAATGAAGATTTCTCCCTTCCTTTCCCCGTCCTCTGTGTTCTCTGTCTCTCTCTGAACTGTTAATGTGACTCATAATGTGGAATCTAATGAATACAACAGTGGAACAATGATAGAAGACTGGACTTGGACTCTGGAAACATGCAATAATTTGACCTACAACATATTTTAAGATTACCTCGCTACACTGACTTATGTTAAATTTTTGAATTTATTTGTATGATATGAGTTGCTGGTCATAATTTGCTGCAAATGGAAAAACTTTCTGATAATCTTTTATAAAAACTGCATCTTTATGAATTAAGTAACTTTTAATTCAAATATTTATAAAGCCGAAAACTTCAGCTGTTATAAATTGTATTTTTACATCAATAGACAACTAAAACTGAGCTTTACGGTATATGGGTATGATGTATGAAAAACAACATTAGGTAGGCCACTGTCTGCAGGTCTGTGTAGATTTTAGATTTTGTAGATTTTAATTTTAACATTTATTAATACATTACTAAAATCAAAAGTTGTATCGGTTAATGTTATTTAATGGACCTGAGCTAACATGAACTAACAACAAACAGTTGTATTTGAACTACTCTAATAACTTTAACAAAGATAAATAAATACTGTAACAAATGTTATGCATTTGTCAGTTCTCGCTATAGCAGTTCACTCAATTACAGATCTATCTCTCATCCATGGAGCATTTGCAGTTGGTCCAAAATGAAGCAGCCAGGCTTTTGGGCCGGCACATACACGAAATTCGCACTCTCACCTGCTTGCTATCTCTGCAGTGGCTGTCCATAAAACTTAGAATGGAATTTAAAATACTAATCTTCATTTTTAAATCATTACATATTCTTGCACCAGTTTATCTTACTGAGTTGTTGCATCCACAGAAATCAGCGAGACCGCTTATGTCGGGAATGCTATATAAATAAATGAAACGAAACGAAAAGTATGCTCTTTGTTATCTCGTGATATTTAATGCATTAACTAATGTTAACTAAAGGGATCTTGTTGTAAAGTGTTACAAAAAATTTATATTTACATTATTTATGGACATGTAAGATGTTACACTGATGGTCAAAATCGAATTGTGGAGCAATGCGTGTGACTTTGAGAAAATAATTAATCAGGTGCTCAGTTTCGGTTGGAGAAAAATGGAAACATCAGTATTCATTTGCCACAGTAATGCTTCTAAAGACCATTTTAAACAGAACATGTGTACTGTGTTTTAGCACAGTAAATACCCAGAAAAGTTTGTTTTTTTTTAGTAGTTTAACGGGGCATAGGAGCGATTTCCGTTTTCTTTCTCTTTGGAGTGTTACGAGCTGATTGTGCATAGATACGATCCCTGATTGCAAAGACTAAAGTCTCCAAACAAGAAGATAGTCTTTCAGTTAAGACTTTCCAACACACCCTAAAACGGCTTGTTCTAACACGCCCCCACATATCTACCTCACTATGTGGAAATATTTGCATAATGCAGCCCAAATGTGCACGCAAAGAAAGAAGGCGTGGTTTCAGTAACCGCAGTTAGTGTTGAAGCAGCATGTCAGGGAGACGCCTTGTGATTCAGTGCGAAAGCAAAAGCATTTTGTTTGGCCTTCCGGAAGTAGATGCATTAGGAATCTTTAAGATCACTTACAACAGAAAGGCAATGCATTTTATGGACGACCGTTTCGTGATCTAGGAGAGGAGGTAATTCTGACTTTTGCTATGACAATTTGGCGCTTCTGAATCAGCTACTGTTTTGTTACTAGTTTAAATATTTGCTGTTGACTGTTCAAATGCGGAGTTCTGCGCATCGAGTGTGAGAGAGAGAGAGAGAGAGAGAGAGAGAGAGAGAGAGAGAGAGAGAGAGAGATAAGACGAGCGAGATAGAGAGAGATTGTCACTACAAAGTGAGTCAATCTGTCTTAACCTTCGGCTTGTGTACTGCAAACACATACCAGCTTCATCACTGTGTCTGTAACGTGACTTTGTTCCCCTTTCGGGCTCTGTCTTTACATTTATTTTGAAAGATGAAGCTTGCGATTATGGTAAGGGGCGTTACATTTCCGACGAGTGCTTGCGGTTTTTTATCATTTTATCATGCTGATTTATGCAATTAAACATGAAGTTGCACTCTGTGAGCTCTGACAGACTGTATCTTCTTATCCTCAAAGCTTTTCTAAGGCCTGATAAAGTATTCTTATCACAGTCATTATGTGGTTAACTCTCTGGCCATGGAAAGAAAAAAAAACTCTATGTTTAGATTTGGAGAACTATTTAACATAGTACAACCATTTGTGTTTATTTGTGCACATCTCATTTTAGGGAGTCTAACTTTAAACAGCACAAGTTCAAAAAGATCACTCTTGCAGTTAGGATTGCTCTTTTAAAATATGAATACTGACATTCAGATTTGTCTTTTATCATTAGTGTGTCTCAGGACTAAAGGCCCATGTGATCAGTAAGTGTGATTTGGATATGTGCATGAAAAGTAATATTAATCACCACTTATCCCAAAAACCTCTGCCGAGACATAGACTGAATTCGATTTACACCACGTTTACATTTGACCTGTTCCTGTGGGTGGGACATCTTAACCAGGTAATCAGGCAAATATTCAATATTTGTAAATAAATACTCTCATTCAGGTCAACCACATTCGGATTGTGATCTAATCGAAAGAGATCCCATAGAAATCCAGGTAACTATCTTTTCTTACCCTCAGTCAGCAAAGAGGTGTTTTGACATGGTTTATCTTCTTCATCGGCAGGTAATTTATATCAGCCCTTAGCTTCTCTATTCCACTATCTCTCTCAAGAACTCAGCTTACAAGAAGGAGGTGAATGCTGGTGGCAGGTTCTCACACTTCTCTGTGGAGGAGGGGAAAGTGAGCAGACTATCAGTGTGCCCTCATTGCGGGTAGTCTCTTGATGGGTTCTGATGCACCACAGTTCAACGTTTTCTCCAGTTCACACTGTTAGAGCACACAGAGATGAACTGTAAAACAGTATTACGGAGCTGGCAGAGTTTGATAATGGTGGACGATATTTCCATGGCATCTATCAAATGAGATAGCACAACGCGGTTTATATTTAAACAGCTGAAATTGTAGGGGCTTTACCTGAATTCACCCTACTGTGTTATTCATCTCTGGTGCCTAAACAGAGTGGTGCCAAATGAATTTGGAAATGTTTTCATGGAAAGGTGTTATCTAAACTGCATCTAATGGACAGACTGTACTTCTGGCTCCTTAGACCACTATTACAGGTAGCAATTGGAGTGTGGCGCCAAAGCACTTCTGGCAGTAGATGTTTCTGTTTCAAAAAAGGACAACAGCATTAAGAGCCAAATAGTCCTGACAGATCTGATATACTTAGCAAAATGTTATGTAAAAAAAATTATGAATAAATATTTGCATTAATTTTGATTCAGAAACATGATTTGACATCTACAAAAGACTCTACAAAAACAAAGTGGAAAACAGTGTGGAAAGGCAGCAAATTACGTTTATTTATTTATTTATTTTTTTAAACAGAGTGGCCTCATTTTGCTTATAACATTCAGAGCTGACTGTGTGCATAAGCCAAGTTGCATCCACCTGGTTATATGATAAATACAGTGGAAAAAATACTGAGAAAGGATTTGAAAAAAAAAAAAAAATTAGACCTGCACTTTCAAAATGAAGAGAAATCCAAAATGTAGCCACATGAGGTTTTGTTTAAAGCTTTTTTGTGTTTGAGATGAGAAGAGGTTCCAAAAGCCACCCACATTTTACCCATTTGTGAGCAGCCAAACAGACCAACCTATTTATGGATTAGGCATCTGCCAACTCAGAATTCTTCTCCTGGTGAAAAAAAGCCTTGAAAATGGGAGACATCCATCATACCACATTAGCTGGTTAATCATAAAAACAGGAGCATTATTTGATTGAATGATGGTCTGGATTTATGTGACACATTATGCTCCACTAACTACAAGGTGCTCTTGTTTTTCCTCAATTTCTATTGGTGATAGAGCATTTTTCCTGTTTGATGCTGTTTTATTGCCAGTAATATCAACAATTTTCTTGGGCTTTCAAATAATTTCTATGCTGCATCAAATTTTATTGTATGCATTAAACATGTAATGCTGAATCACATTAATGCTATTTGAGTTGCCTTTTCATGTACCAGTATACCAGTATTGTCCAACTTGTGTTGGAACCTTTTGTGCTGATGACCTAGTGAATTTGTGAGGGGAAAAAAAACACCTGTCCAGATTTTCTGGATTTAAGTTTTGTTAAAAGTTTTGCCAAACTCAGCTAATTATGCATTTCGTCTAATGACTCTGAACTATAAAAAATGCCTCAACAGGAAGATGTCATGGATCGGTGTTGTAGAACACACACGTGAACAAAGATGACAGCAGAAGGTAGTCTTTAATAAATCCACAGGTAAATAATTTATATAAGAGAACAGCAACAACACATCCAATATAGACGAGACCCAACAACAAAGAACAGAAACTGCAACTTAAACACACGAGCAAACAAGAATAATTAACACAAACACCAGAACTGAATGGCAAATATTCATAAACCATAACAACCAACTCTACAGTGGAAACTGTGCAAACAGAAAACAAAGTCCAAATTTAAATGAAACGGTGACAGTACGCCCCCTCCCGGAAGACACCAACAGATGGAAGAATGAACCGGATGTGGCGAAGGGATGGCAAATAGGAGTAGGTGAAGGGATGGCACAAGCAGGCAGAATAATCAGGAGAAGGCTGAGGAGGAGGACGGACCACCGGGAGGAGGACAACAAACAAAATCCAGTGAGGTGCAGGTGGAGGAGATGACCAGCAAGTCTGCAGAGGAGGCGTGGTGAAGTCCGACCCAGGTGAAGCAGACTGACCGAGTGAGGCCGAATGGCCGATGGTCCACGCCGGAATCGAGGGTGAGAAGAACACCGGTACAGGAGTCTGGATGGTGGGATGAGGTGGAGTGGAGTCATCCGAGGCCAGAGATGGAGCCAGAAAAAGAGCGACTGATGGGGGACAGAGATGACTGGACTGCAGGAGTGTCTAAGGGCAGAGGATTCACAAAATCTAAACAAAAATAAAAAGTGTCTTAAGGCAGTTTGGAGAGGAGGCGTGAGAGGGAGACTGGGCAGGACCAGTGAGTCAGACAAATGAACCGAATCAGGCAGGTTCAGGGGAAGCAAATTCTCAAACTCTCTGTTACGTGTGTAGTTTAATTGGTAATTTTTTTATTTTTTTTAATGATTTGTCTGGGGTCGGAAGTGTTTTGTTTTCTCTGTTTGTGTCATCTTATGAGCAGATCTCCTACACCTGTGGACCATACAAGTGTGGCTATATGAATCCACATTGGGGTGGCAGTCCAGTTCCGCTCTCCTTTGTTTTGTTTCCCGACTATTTTCCTCTCCACTTTATGTTATGTTTTTGCTTTGAATAAATTCCACTAATGAATCGAGCCTTTTTGTATTGTCCCTCTTTGTGTTATGGCTCTGACCGTAACACTCTCCAAACTGAAAAATAATATCCATGTTACTCAGTCACTCGGCAGCTTTGTGGCCCATTTCCATGAAGTGTTTGGATGCCCCTTTGGTGACTTGTCAGTAAGTGATAAACTTTATGATTTAAGCTAAGGAAAGAGTTCAATAACTGATAATGCATTCTGTACTCTAATGGCCTCCAGTAGGTGGAACAAACAAGCATTGCCGCCAGGGACTGAAACCAGCACTGTTGCATCTGTCATACAATGGCTCCATGGTGCTTGAGAGTTTCATTCAATTATCCATTTGAGTTTTTCACCACATGAAGTGATGCCATGAGGACACTTCTTCATCGCAGTCCTCCCAAACATCTAGCCAGCCAATTCACACCGGCACTGTAGAGCCAGGTAGTGAAGCCATGAAGCTGGACAACACTTGCCTCACATCAGCCAAGCGATGTAGATGGCTGGCCCAGCATCTCTGTCTACACTGCGGTTCCGGGGGACACATCATAGCAGTGTGTCCCATCAGTCCTCCATGCTCCTTGGTGGACTATGTTACTTGCCCCAATATTAGTGTTTGTCCTTTGTCCACAAATGCTACTCTTACTAGCTCCAGCATGTCTGTTTCAGTTATCCTCTGTGACACTGGTCAGCCAGCAATTCCTTTTCACAGGAGATCTGCCATTACCTCAAGCTCAAGAAAAGGCCCAACGAAACCTCCTACTAAATCCACAGTGTTTGGAAAGACGCTCTGAAAGTTAAAGTACTGTGAAGGACCCATCCAATTGCAAGAAGGCTGTTTCCATATAAAGAACATTAACCTTCTGGTTATGGAGAGCTCAATTGCCAGCGTAGTCAGTCTTGTGGGGAATTGTGGTCTAATGGTTAGAGAGTCTGACTTGTAATCCAAAGGTTGTGGGTTCAAGTCTCAGTATGGGCATGAGTGAATGTACAGGTGGGAGTGAATGTACAGTGCTCTCTTCTACCTTCGATACCCATGACTGAGGTGCCCTTGAGCAAGGCACTGAACCCTCAACTGCTCCTCACCACAACAAATGGCTGCCCACTGTTAATGGTTGCTTGTGTGTCCTTTCTTGAGGCAATGGCAAAGTTCCCTGGAAATTAAATAAGAGTGCAATAAGAGTAACATTTGTGGACAAAAGACTAACATTGGGACAAGTAACATAGTCCACCAAGGGGAATGGAGGCTGGATGGACACGCCACTATGACAGTTCATTGCTGTGTGTGTGTACATGGATGGGTTAAATGCAGAGCACAAATTCTGAGTATGGGTTACCATACTTGGCCACGTTATTTCACATCATGTCATGTCATTTTCACTTTCATCCTAGGGTGCCGCACAACCCCTTCATCTCCTGGTCCTATGGAGACGTCCTGAAGTGGGGTAGCTAGTGCTTCCCTCACTATTTCTCAGGACTGCCAAAACTTGTTCATCCCAACCATCACACAACCATCTCTGGGAATTCTACCTCCATCAAAAGCCCTTTGAAACAGAGATCTGTGGACATCCCATCCTGCTACTCCCACTATCGAGACATATTCTGTCTGAAAAGAGCCTCAAAACTACCACCACACAGACCATGGGACTGTGCCATAAACTTAATTCTGATTGAACTAGTGCCCTGTGGAAAAAACAAACAAAAAAAACTATCCATTCTCCATCCCAGAACAGAAGGCCATGGGGTAGTATGTAGACAACATCAGCCCTTTAACTTTCCCTGCTGCTTCAAGCTTCTTTATCATGGTAAAGAAGGACGCAGATGCTTGTGACCATGCATTGATTACTGGGCATTAAACAACACAACAGTCAAGTATTTCTACCCACTTGCCATCATCCCTGCCACTTTGGAACGACTGTGTGGAGTAGAGCCCTGCATGGGCCTCAGATCTAGGCCCTTGTAACCCTTGTCTGACAACTTATCAGAATTTTCGGCCCAAATCCGTCTGGAGCCTGTGTCTTTTTTCTCTCTCTCTCTTCCCCATTGCACAGCTGCTGTTGCAGCCATTAAAATAGTTCAGTTTTGTTTTTAATGGTGGGTGTATATATTTTTTGTTTTATTTAATAAATTTTAAAAAATATGTTTGGAACATTTATAACATTTGTTTGTTAAATTCAAGTTTTTTGTTTTTTTAAATTTACGAGCAAGCGGCCAGTGGCAGACAGTGAGTTGATTAAATAGTTATCCATAGTTGATCAATTTGGCCTTCTCAAATCATCACTACTTGCCAAAAATAAAATCACTTCAAGCATATCACAATGTTTGTTTAAATGTTTGACCTAAAAATGTGCACTATTAGGCGCATATCCCATCGTTTGTGCGGAGCGAGCTAAAGCACCACTTTGAAGGACATTGAGGAGCCGGAGCACACTTGCATTGTTTTCTTTAAGAACAGTAGAAAAATTAACCTGTTCATTTTGCCTCATAAAAGATAAGAAGGGAATTACATCATTCGGAACTGTAAATGGTCTTCTTTTATTTGTGTGCACTCACAATATCTACAAAACATTGTGCTTTTGTTAAATAAAAAATACAAACAGGGTGTGCTTTCTGCCGTCTAGGTCTCTGAACCGGGAGCGATTCAAAATAGTAACCAAATGAGCGATAAGTGACATCAAGGACATGATAAATATTCATAGAAAGTTTTAATTATAATTAAAACTTAAATAATTCAAATTGAAAACAAAACAATTTTCATGTATGTAATCGTAAAGGGAGCAATTTCTCTAAAGGAGCAATCCAATGAGGAGATGGTCATCTTTGCTACACTGATTCAGTAAACACTAGTTTATTAATAAATAAGTCAAATATTTCCTTACTATTTCCCCCAGACACATTCATGGTAATTACATTTGCCGGAGCTTTGCGGCAAGCTTTAGCTCATTGCATGTGCTTGAACACGGAATAGACTAGCCAAAATATTAAAGACTCATTATGGTTTAGAATTTAAGAAATGATTCTCTGTTTGGGGGCAGCCCTAGTTTTAATCCAGTCCTCCATTTTTTCAATAACTCTTCCAGCTGCGATGAAGGCACGCTTCCTGCTGCTGCTGGCGGGGACACTAAACACCATCCGAGCCGGTCTTGACAGTCACAGTAGCATGGTCTTGTGTTGTTTCCCCCAGCATGGCAAATCTTTTTCATGACCATAATTGATGGATGTCTAAAATATAAAAATAAGGAGAAGCCTAAAACAGGCCCGATGCCCAAATTTCTATCACCATTTCATCTGGAATTATAGCTCAATCAATGCACCTCTCACACCTCTCTGGCCTGGACTCCTGAAGCCACCCAAGCATTCCAGCTTCCCCAAAGAAGCTTTCATGGTGTGCTTTCCTGGTACACCCTGATCATGAAAAGGCCTTCATTTTTTAAGTAGATGCCTCTACTTCTGGAGTCAGAGCAGTGCTTTCACAGCAGCGTCTTGATCCATGCACCGCCTTCTCCAAGAGACTCTCCCCGGCGGAGCAAAACTATGCTGTAGCAATCGTGAACTCCTCACCATAAAAATCGCCAATGAAGAATGGAGACATTGGTTGGAGTGAGCTTGTCACCCCTTTTTTGTGCTCACTGATTACTGTAACTCAGAGTACTTCTGCAATGCCAAACGACTCAATGTCCAGCAAAGCAAGATAAGTCTTCCTTTTTTACCAGGTTTGAGTTCACGATTTCCTATCATCCAGGGATCAGAAATATCAAAGCTGATGCCCTGTTCCGTCTGCATGCTTCTGAAGAAACTACTGATGGTCATGAACCCATTCTGCCTCCCAAAGTAAGTCAGTTCTATCCAGTGATCCCGGGAAGATACGATCGTCAAGCCTACAACAACCGAGCCTGCTGCACCGAGTTGTCCCACCAATCGAACCTATGTACCCTAGTCACAACGGACCACTCTTCAGTAGGCACTAGCCACCCAGGAACCCCTTCAAGATCGCTTACAGTGGCCGCAAATGGCAAAGGATGTCAGAAGGTTCTTCTTAGGGTGTCAAGATAACACCATGTCCAAGGTTCCTCACCATAACATTCAGCAAGTGACTTCCATATTGGATAATTCTGCAGAACCTTTCTGCCATGGCCATCAGTACTCCTGGAACCGATTCCTCACTTTGGCCGAATATACCCAGAACTCCCTTTGAGTGACATCACTCCATTGCAGTGATCGTCGCAAGTACCTCATTTATTGGGAAGGAGAAGACATCCCTAATCCGGCCCTACTCACCACCTTCCGTGAGGAACATCCTAGTCATCTAGTGCCTCAGGGACCTCAGCCCTCAGGAGCGGACAGAGTACTGTCAAAGATTCACCAGGCTCCATAGTCACATGCACTCAACGTTCACTCTCCCCTGACTTTTAATCACTGTCAACTGTTCTTCATCAGCACTCCAATCAACATGCACGTAAAAGCATAAAACACTAACCATTCAGGGTCTGGCCTCGAATAGGACTACAGACTCCTTATCTGCTATCCTCACCTCAATGATAGACGAATATTGTCCTGTGATTACTCCAGCAAACCCCTGTGTGTCTCTTCAGCGAGTCCCCTGTGCTAGTCCAGTGCTCTCTATCATCATCTCTGACAAACCTATCACCATCAGCTAATGTGACCATACATCCATATTTACCGGTTTTGCTAGTGGTGTATGCTCCTCTTCCTCATGTCTCCTTCACTGTTTGTTTCACCATCACCATTCTGAATTAAATTTCTGAGTGAAAACTGCTGCTACACCAACTTTATTTCATTGTATTTTTGATATATCAAATGATTTATTTCTTCATATTCATTTTAGGCCATCTCAGTAAAACAATTATAATAACCTCCCTACTTCATTCCGAAATTACAAGAACTCCTTTCCAGGTAACCAAAGTTCTATATCTAGTATTCCTCTTTCTTTCAGATCATCATTGAAACTTCCATTTAAAGGATAGCTTCTTAAAACAACAAACTTTGCTCACTGCTGCTGTAGATGTAAAGCTTTTCCATAAGACATCTTGGAATATTATTACATACCATTTCCTTCCAGTGAGGCCATTTCCCTGAGCTGCCGTAAGTCACCATGCTGTTCTACAGGCAGTAGATTTATGAGGCTTTTAGCTGACCACTGGATCGGCTCAGCCCAGTACAGCTTCATGCAGTCAGGCCAGCACAACAGACCAACATCAGCTCAGCCGTAGACCCACTAACTCAAACAGAATAAATGCTTAGAGGAAACATTCAGAACTGTTGTCTAAAAATTCTGTAATATAGCCTCTCATAACCCTCCAGTTAACGTATTCTGTTGCATATGCATATTAGTACCTAATTTATCATTACTTAAAGCATTTGCAAAGCTTCGTTCCCTTACTAAAATCTAAGCATGATATTTTTTATGTATCTCTTCCATGTCAAAAGTGACCTGAATGCATTTATGAAGGTTAATGACACATTTTGTGTGCTGCTGTGAGGAAGACAATGATAAAGTTACTCAGACAGCACAATCCAAATGCTTACCACCCATGTTGTTCTGGGTACTAGAGAGGCATGTGATTTTGGATGTGGTTCTACAGCACATTGTCAAATATACCATGATGTCTGATACCATAAAAGAAATGCTATCTGCTCAACAGCCAACAATCACACCCAAACACACACACATATGCTCACTTATACAGACAGACAGTGAAAGACCAACCATATACAGCACAAAGCTCTGGAATATCACAACACTGGCAAGATGAGAGAATGATGAAGGAAGTGCTTTTGAGTCTTTGTGGACTAGCCAAACAGAAAAATAAATATTATCAATCAGGGAAAGACAGATGCCTCCAATCCCCCCTCCCTCCTTCTCCCTCATTCTCTTTTAGCTTGAACAACGCTGATTTGAGTGACCTGGGGAAACAATTTAATGACCGCTGCTAGACTCAACGCTGCAGGACTGGGTGATCTGGTTGGCTCGTGGGGAACAGATTATTATGTACAGTGTGTGTAATGTATGCTGCACATTGGCGTTATAACTGAACAACAAACAGTCCTCCCTCACCCTTCCAGTGAACTGACTGATGAGGTCAAGAGTGTATTTACATACGTCTGCATTGGGAGCAAATTACAGACCTCCTGGAGTATTTCCCAGGCCCACTGCTTTGTGTTTCCAGATCAGGAGCAACATCTTGTAATGTAATTACCTATCAGGAGCACAATTAGATAATGAGAAAATGGGATTTAATTTTTAAATGTTAAATGTTAAAAGTTAAAATTTAAATAACACATACTAAACAAATAAAAAAGAGATAAAATAATCAACTAAAGCATATTAAATAAAATTAAATTTAAGCTACATTTTTCACTTACAGAAATTACAGTATTTATTTCATATAAAATATATGAGCACATATATTGAGTGCATACATAAAAAAAACATTTTTCAAGTGGCTCATGTTCACAAAGGCTGCATTTATTTCATTGAAAATACAGTAAAAACAGTACTGTTGAGAAATATTACTACAGTTTAAAATAGCTGTGAAATGTTTTTATAAAATAACTGCTTTATATATTTGTGAAACTGTGGGAAAAAATCTTCAATTTAATGCATCCTTGCTCAATAAAATAAACAATTAATTAAAATAATTAATTTCTTTCAAAAATACTTTTGAACAGTAGTGTACGAAATGTTCTCGAATGTCCTAATGTTCTCGAATGGTGGGGCCAACAGAATGGTGACCAAAGTGAGAGTGCCCATCCACTGTCGCTTCAGATGCCTCCTGTGTATCCTTGCATGCATGTGTCCTTCTCTTTTCTCTCAACTGTGTTTAATCAGCCATTAAACATTCAGCCACAATACAGACTCTTTCACTATCACCTCTCAATATGGAATTTTCTTCTGTTTTATTCCCACAATAAGGACAAATTGTGTTATTAGTAGCCTACAGTTTAAAACTAATTGTTGCTAGAGGGCATATTTGTGACAAGACATTTTGTACTTTAAAAAAAAAAGTCTCTATATGTAGATATACATTTATAAATGTGAATATGGTGGGATAACACAACTTAAAAGTATACTTTTGTGTGTCTGAGAGAGGTCTGTATGCCCTGAGATGACATTAAAACAACAAAATATTTCAAAATAAAAATTGTTCAAAATATCTTATTCATGAATGGCTTGTGCATTTGAGTTGCGAAAAAGGTATGGTTTCACAATTGTTTTTCATTTATTTGTACAATACAAATGCAATAATTATTTCCCTAATTACTGCAAACACTAAGTTTGCTATTTCATGTGGAATCACTCATGTTTGATGCCTGTTCTGATAAGGCACTTTTGAAGTTTCTGTGTACGTGCTGTAAATTGTTTCTTTTGAGTTCACAAAGACTCAAAATGACTCCTATTTCACAACTGGGAAAAAGGAACAGGCACTTCTGCAAATGGGTTCTGAGCCAAATTCCTAAACATCTTTTCCTGAAACTAAAATTAGTCCCATAATGAGATGAGGTTGCTTCATTCTCCTAAACAAATCCTCCTGCCTACTGGTAATGTAATGATATGGATGACAATGAAAAATGGACAAAAAAATGTCAATGATTCTGATCTGATGTTGTGCCAAACAGCTTTTTTAATCTCTTGAAATTATCACAAGCCTCTGCTTTCGCCAAAGTATTTTAAGCAAGTTTTGATTTTCATCAAATTGATGTAAAAGGGTTTTAAATTTGTGTAAATTCAAATTGATAAAATAAAAAAAATATCTATTTGTCTTTCAACCAACTGTGTTTTGATTTTTTTGTTTTTTTAAAGTGAGCGTAAAAAACATTGGTCATTTTACAAATGTATCACATTTAATTGCACATTAATCTCTTGTATTTCCACTAATGAGTCTGCATTAAATTTAACTGTAGAAGTGGAATTTTAAAGAGTCTCGACCATCTTTTGATCAGGCAATGAAGCTCCTTGTGGGTTGGGTAGTTGACAAGTCTTTACAGTGTACAGTATAGTGTCCGGTTACCTTAAGGTTTGATTTTCGCCCCTTATTAGACATTCTCCATAGCGAGTAACGAGTCAAGTGATCCACTGGAGCAAAGGGTTGCTGGGAGTTTGGCCCAAATAAAAACCAAATTAAATCGATGTAGTCTCTCACAATTATAGGCTGTCTTGTATGACCATTTACCCTCAAAGAAAAGCTTAAAAAGACCGTTACTACCTTCTGCTATGCAATAAAGTGCATTTAATGTATAAAATATATCTAAATTTGGTAACACTTTATTTTGATGGTCCTTTTTGAACATTCTGTTTACAATAAGTAACACTACACCTACATGTCTACTAACGCTCATCAGAGAGAAAACTCTTTATTGTCATGGTCTCCCAACAGACATTCTACTAACTATAAGTAACTTTGCAAGTACATGTCAACTTAATCTAACTCTAACCCAACCAGTCTACTAATACTCTACTAATACTCTAATGAGAGTTAGTAGACATGTAGGTTGACTTATAGTCAACAGAATGTGTTAAAGGGACCATCAAAATAAAGTGAAACCCTAAATTCAATTACATAAAGTTCATCTACATAATTACATTTTGCATTATGCATATATTGGTTAACATTAAAAGGCATGGAAGTGCATCCTATAATTTCTGTGCCACAGGCAGCACAAAATGAATGTCTGCACCAAAAATAATGCCTGATTTACAAAGGGTTCAATTTTGCCATGTCAGAACACTCTGACAAAGAAAGTAATGTCAAAATAAATAAATAAATAAAAGTTTGCATGTGTTTTTTGTTGTGTGTCATATTTGATACATCAGACTTTTATGACTTTATATTAATACAGTAGACTACTTAAAATGATATAGTTGTTACTCTATATCTCACAATAATATGTCTTAGTGACATAATATTTAAATGCTTGCTTTTATGATCAAATCTCTCCAGTTTCAAAACATATAATTCAGTGCAATAAAAGTATGACTTCTAGATGAACAAATAAACCTTCCTCCAAAGCCTCATGATCATATTTGATGCTTACATTTCAACATGATTTTTCTTAAAAATTCTGTCTGGATAATCAAGTAACCCTAAGTTATTTCAGTAAGTGTTGAAATATTACTAATATTATTGAAATCACAAAGGATTTCATAGCCAAAAGACACACGAACCACAAGCTGAAGGTGGACATCTGTACAATTATACAAAAAGGCCTTTTGCTTGCTATATATGATACCGTATATATAGCAAGCAATTCAAATCAAATGATTTCATAGCCAAAAGACACGTGGACCACAAGCTGAAGGTGGACATCTGTACAATTATACAAAAAGGCCTTTTGCTTGCTAAATATGATACCGTAGAAATTAATTGCATCAACTGAAAAGTGCGTAGGACTTGCAAAAATGTTGGGAGTCTGATCAACATGCAGGTTTCCTGCTGGTTCCTCCTGTCCTGTCCTGCCACACTGAGAGCATGTGCTGCGTGCACACAAGTATTCCTCCAGTCCATTGCCAGCAGAGTGGCCAAGCCCAAATCACACATGTTCTGCAAACAAACACAGCAAAACCTGCAGAGGACTGTCCCAGGAATGGCCCGAGTACCACGCACACAGCAGCCGCTTCTGACAGCTGCTTCCTGTTCACTAACTACACACAGCTGCCGTTTCCAGGAGAGGGCATCAGCATGTTGTAGACATCGCCAGGGGTCAAGGGGAAGAAAAATAATGTCATTTTAATAGTGACCAACAGCGGGACCACCAAGGCGTTCATTGAGGGACTCTGGAAATATCGCAAGGGAAATATGAATGATCTGCGAAGAATTTAATGACAGTGACATTGATAGACTTTTCTTTCATTCACATTGAGACTTATCACGAACGACTTGTTTAAACGATGTTCTTGTAAGACCTTAAACAGATTTGCCTGCAGTTCTGGGAAAAAGACTGGTTATATGGCTACGGTTTCTTTGTAAATATTAGCTTAGGTTGTAATAGCTTTCTCTGTAAAATAAACTTTGTACATACTGAGCAGATTACCAAACTTATCTGACCTGGATATTGTTTAATAGCATGTGAACAAGTCTTTACCTCGCTTCATTGGCTGAGCTAAGGAGACCACCCTTTAAACAAAAACGCATGCCTTATTGTCATTAGTTTGCTCAGTTTGTGTCTTTTGTTAATGCACCATTAATGATGACAATCAGCTTGTTCGTGAGATGACAGACCCCTGAAAATGTGTTTATCTTCATTTTTTGTCTTTCGTTTTGATAAAGGCTGGTCACCAAATTCCTTATTTCGCATGAACAAAAAACTCTCTTGACATGTGATGCTAACGTTGAGATATATAATAATTTACATAGACTTTGCATTACGCTAACCAGTATGGCATCTCACTGCCCGGTAACTATTTATTTGGAGTCCACTTTCGACATTTGAATTACTATAAGTAACTTTGCAAATACAGGTCAACTAGCAGTCATTAGAATGTCTGCTTAATGGATGAATGAATGAATGAATGAGTCATTTATATAGTGTTTTATTGTGTATTGCTGTACACCCAAAGATATATCTACTAATACTGTATCTGCTAACACTTTATTTTGATGGTCCCCCAACATACATTCAAGTAACTTTGCAACTACATGTCAACTTATTCTACTAACCCTAACCGTAATACTCTAATGAGAGTTAGTTGACATGTAGTTGCAAAGTTACTTATAGTTAGCAGAATGTCTGAAGTGGACTATCCAAATATGTGTAACCCACTTCCCCAACAAATGACAGGCTGTCAGGTTGTTACATTTCAAATGCTAACTGCATAAATGGAACCAAAGGGGAAAGAGAAATAAAGACATTACATGATATATTAGAGTGGAGGGTACGTTTTTATTTCTCCAGAGATATTGTAAGAGACAGTTGATAGGTCATTATGCGTGTCAGCCGAGCTTGTAACAGGAGGTGGGTTGTAACAGCTCACACAGTGGTCTCTTGGGAGCCCGAAGTCTGTTGCTCTACCCAATTAGACTCTAAAATATTGCTGTTTCTGAAAGGCCTCTGGTCCAGGAGTGCAGAGGGAGATGCTTTTACACCTCCTTATTGTAAACCTGGCAGTTTGATCAGGTGCTGACTGGCCCGGCTCTCCCCAGCATACCGTCTAGAATCTGGCCCCGGCTGCACGCTGAAGGGGTCTCTGCGGATCAGTGCCATTTACTGTGGACATCTGTTCTGGGTTAGAGGGCTACTGGAAGTCCAAGTACATATGGAAGTCCCTTTTCACAGCAGATGGAATCGTTCTTCCATTGCTGCTTGGGATGTTCTTGGGTAAGAGGGGGCATCTTGGCTACTGCTTTGTCAGACACATGCTCGCACATGTTGAGAGGACAATGGTTTAACAGTGCGGCATTAACGCACCCCTGGCAGGCAGTTCCCGGTCCCGTTGCGGTGCTCCTCACCGCGTGCTCTGTTTTTCTTACTGCACATGCCTGATAGTTTAGTTTACTGCAGCTGTATGACTGGTGAGGTCATTTGTGGCACAACATGGTGGGAATTCATTTATATAATGGTAAAACCTCAGCACTTCAGATGAGATCACCAGAGTCTACATCTTCCTACTCTCTCATCTCCTTCTGTGTACTCTTCCGCTTCTTCTCGCGGGTGTTCAGTGGATAAAGAAATTACTTGTTTATTTGTGTGAGGATACAAGGGAGCAGGGAGTTGTGCAGTGGTTCTTTAGGGAGTGTGAGGTCAGAGGTCATTGCACACACTCCCCTGTCGCTGACATATATATCCACAAGGACAGGTCAAACAAATTTGCTGCAGAGAAATTTTGTATAAAACATTAGTGAGCACTAAGAACTCCAGACATATCTGTCTAACAATAATATATATATTTTTTTTTTCAAATTTGTAATTAAAACAAAGATTATTGGACTGTATGTATCATTTCAAGAATTATATATATCATGTCATGAATAATCGTAACAGTAATACATCATAAAGCATGCCTCTTTGTGGTTTATATCTGAATGTTTCCCGTTTTCCTTAATGTCAAGATCTGAATATATTATAGCTATGGAAAATACCATTTATTGTGACTTAAGTGTATATAATTTGTCCACAAATATGTACTGTTCACTGCCCACAAATATTCAAATGTTGTTATAATTATTCATGGGATGATACTGCAATTTATTTTTCTTTTATAGAGCATTATGTATGTATTATAATGCACTATAAATACAGACATCATAGAAAGTGTTATCAATATCTATTATAAGAGAATACTCTTATAATACAGTATTAAATTCAGGCTTCATAGAAAGTGTTACCGGAGTTTAATTTTAAACCTAGCAGCTTACTATTTATCCTGATAACAGTATGCTTAGTTAATCTATTTTACTGCTGCTTTCAAGATAACAGAGGCATGAACTGTCTTTCTGTCTTCGGCGGTGGGTATTTTGCAGGTTGCCCGGGCTTCTGTCTTGTCCATCCCTCTGCTGCTGTTGAACTTGTGACCTCATTTCCATGGAGACATGTCAAGACAAAGATGGAGGGCAGCAGAGAGAGTTGGATGTCAGGCTGGAAACCTGTGTGGTCTTCAGAAATGTGTTGCCTAGTCCAACACACACATTAACTTCTGGCCCGAAACCTAGTTCTGATTCATCTGCTTGGAAAACCAGCAGTGCCGTACGCAGCCGCAGCCATTGAAGGAGCGCAGAATCCCTGGATAACAAATTCCTTTTCAGTAATGTCAAATGTGAAAGCTTCTAGATGTGTGGCGAAAAGCGAGGAGTAGGCGGAGGTTCATAACACATATATACATATACTGTATTATATATATATATATATATAAAAAAAAAAAAAATATATATATATATATCTATATATATATATATATATATATATATTATATATAATATTATAATTTTTTATTTTTTTTAAGTCAGTCTAGTTTATAAAGTTGTGTATATTTAAGCTTTTTAAGATGAGTAATAGTAGCGTAGGTCATGGTGCATGCACGGTTGGACACCTCTCAAATAAAACAAAAACAAACACTGGTGCTATCAATTTTATTTTTTTATTATTATTATGAGATGTTTTTAATGGCGTAACTTTAGCTAACTAGATGATGCCACTCTGCCTAACCATCTTGCTCACAACTAATCAGTTTTAACACAGTGACATTGTGACTAATATACGAACAAGTATTTCTGTTAAAAATGCTCTGAAATAACTGAAGTTCCCTTGCTTGTGTGGCACGCCGTGGTAAGGAAATACTAATAACAATAGAAGAGCCATCACACTTTGACTCACAGCAGATCTTCATGCCTTATGAAAAACAGTTCCAGTGCTATGGCAGTTGATTTTGAATCCTTGGTATATGTTACAATGGCAGTTAAAGCAGCTGAGATGCATTAGGGGAAATGACCTTGGAGTGAAAGACCAACCACAAGAGGAAAAAATTTACAACAGATCTTCTGCCACTCAGTGTATGACAGAGGAAATGCATCCCCCAATCTTCCATACTCAATCATGGATAACTACATTTTTCTTGCAGACTAATGTTTAAGTATTACATTATTCACCATAAAAACAAGTGCACAATTTGGGGGGGAAAGAAAATCCCAGGATGCGTTTTCTATTCCATTCTTTTCTATTCTTTTTAAATCCATGAAATCTTACGTCACTTTCCATTTCCCATTTGATGGCATTATACCTGCATGCATCGTGTCTTTTCTACATCATCAGCCTCATGAGCTCAAGAAAAAGCATCTGCTGGAAGCGGACACTTTCCATTATGGCAGGACGTGCTGTAGGGGTCAGTTGCTGCGAATAGGCTGCCTATTGTGCCGTCTCCAACTAAGAGAAATTCAGGTCAACAAACAGGTACAACTCAAAGAGGAAGTCAAACCCTGACTAACCATGTTTCACCATATATATATAAATATACTGCACACTACAACAATATACTCAAAAGTACATTCGCCAAATCAAATCAATTAAATCACAGTGCTGAATAAATCCAGTGGGGGGTTGTTGCACTCAAGTGGGGGGTGTTTAGTCATCCTATGGTCTACAACTTAAAGTAATATGATCTATCTCCTTTTAACTGCAATTAATCTATACCTCTTATTCTGCAGGGTTGTCCAGTTTCAGTAACTTAAACAGGTGAAACGTGTGAAAGCTTATCCTCACTCTCTCCAAAGGAATGACTAGTGATGTATTAATCCCTGGAATCTCAGGGTAAATAACAGCGAGCTTGAATATCAAGAGGGTCTCGCTCAATATTTGGATAAAGGATTCAGGTAGGAAGCTTTTAGGGTTGTCTCAGCTTTGAGAAAAAAACAAGCTTTGTGCTGGCAGGTCACATTTTTCACTCAGAGGATTAGAAAAATGGACCTGCTCAGTCCTCAACAGGAATTTCCAACATCCATTATATTAGGTGCAACATTACAGCTATGCATATTCAATGTTGAAATTGTGTTTGAATTGATGATAAAAGAAGAAAAATAACATTTAATATACTGTATTTAGTCTCCTCTATGTCTTGAATGCCGTAAGTAATTAATGATTTAGATGTAATGATTTAGTCTATTTTGATTTATAAAAGTAAAATTAAAACAAATCAAAAACATTTATTGGCCATTGACAACATACTTCATTTGCAATGGAAAACTTAGATGCTGCTTTTGCATGAAACTGAATATTTAAGAGAAAAGATGTTTTCAAATAAGTCAGAAATTAACCAAGGCTCAGAGCAAAAATGCTCCAGATATATAAAATATGAGGGGGGAACACACACACACACACACACACATTACACACACACACACACATAGACCTGGAAAATATATCACCAATGGACCTGGAAAATCAGTCAAATATTTCTAAGCTGTTATTATTCTTATTATTATTATTATTATTAGTATTATTATTTTATTATTATTATTATTATGTGAATTGTTTATAAAATATGTTTTATTTTGATTTGATTTGATTTTATAGATTATAATTCTTCAGATTGAGATTTTATTGTAATTCATTGACTGAAATATTGACAAAAAAAAATCTCAGTATTTAACTTTGTGTGTGTGTGTGTGTGTGCGCGTGGTTAAAAAAATATATATATTTTTTAAATTTTATTTTTTCCTTCTTCTTTTTCCCTTTTTTTCCCATTTATTAGTTCCCTGAGGTAAACATTGGCTCTTAACAAAATAAATAAATAAATAAATAAAAAGGTAATTTCTGACACATTTTCTGCAAAAATGTTTTATCTTTAATAAGGTTTACACTAAAATGTACCAAAATGTATTCTTTTCATTACATAAGTAAAGGCTGGATGTAACAGCATAAAATGTTATTCTCTGATTTGCATGATACTGTACATATTATTTTGACATCATATTTTCACTATCAGTGACATCTATTGCACTACCATCGACCAATCAGATTATGACAGTGGTAGACTGTGACTGATCATGGCAGCCTCTGTCAAAGTAATAGAGATGATCACAGGGATCACAAAATTGTGTCAAAATGTGACAGAAGTAATTATGCATTTGTGTACCCTTAAGGGCAAATCAAGCCACAAGTAGAAATTCGCTTTTATTTCTGTTTGGGTGAATCACAAGTTAAGTTGACATAATAATTAGATCCATGACACACCCTGACATAACAGCAGCCACTATGTGATGGATTGTGCTTCGCCATCTCACTATCTCGACAGACAGCATTTTACATCAATTACTGACTTAGTCACCACAAAATGTCCTAACAGTCTCAACAGCTATTAAACATCATTTGCCATATCTGCACAGAACACTGCTAATTACTCCTCATCTCTGGCAATGTTCACAATACACTTTCCTCTTGAACATTGAACACAGACTGTTGAGTGAAGGCCTGCTTTGACTTTCATAATAAACTGACAACCTTCAAAACACAGATGCTAAAAAAAAAAAAAAAAAAAAGGGCACACATATTATACATCATGACACTAAAATTATGCAATAAACCTTCATTTGACAACATAAGATTAAACATAAAACCCTAATGTACATAACTGACAAGAAAAAAACTAACAATTAACAGTAAGTTCAATGAAAAAGCTGTCACAGGGAATTTTGGGAATGCCATTTTGCGGTTTTTCACTGTAAATCATAAAAGATGCCTTGCTCTTTTCACTTCCAAAACTGTACATTTAAGTGTATTTTACTGTAAAATTACATGAAATGTGACATTAGATCTGTAGAATAAGGCAACTTTTAAAGTTTTTTACCATTCAAATTATTATTATTTTTTAGTGTATGTATATTTACATACATATAAACAACCACGTACCCTCTCATGCACACGAGCATGAGCGTGTACTCTTACCCCTATATGCATAGGCTACTGTACAGCATACATACGCAAACAACAAATATCACAATCAAAAGTCGTACACATGCACATACGCTCTGTGTTCTATCTCCATCTCACATCAGAACACAACACACACAATGAGCAGTACATATGCCCCTGATATGGGCCACCTTACACGCAGAGCAACAGGGACACCGCCAAGAATGCTTGGGTGGTGCCAAGTTTGATTTTGGTGTAGGTCCATTACAAGCACAATCAGTGAGTGTGTGGCATTATGGAAGACATCCAGATGCTTAAGATGGAATGTTGTGATTTGTTTCTGAGACCTGAACCCTACCCTCCTTGACGTGATCGCTATCATTCAGCACTCCAGCCACACACAGCTATTCATTAGAGATGATTATCAGAGCGAGGGAGGAGAGAGGTGTTTCAAGGGTGACAGGCACAGAAAGATCAGCCGCCTCCACCTCTAGTGTACCTCCAGTCATGTGGCTTGAAATGAGAACAGAGGTGAAGTCACATCACTGATGCAAGCTAGAGAAACTGAAGAATACACATGGATTAAAATAAGGCCAAAGTCCTGGAATTAAAGCTTTTAGCTGTCACACAATATAAGTATTACATGTATGACTTAAAAAAAAATTATGATAAAAGAAATCATAAAAAATCTTTTGACTGTATCTCGAAATAAAATGTAATACATTTCAAAAATCCAGGAGCTGATGACATACAGTAAGAGTATGGAGTGTAATGCGGCGTAATCAGGGTAGCAGATCTATTCTGCCAAGACTAAACACATTAACATTGCCATGACCATTACCATGCTAAAACCTGTGAGAGTTGTCATGACAGAAATATATTTCAATCATGACAACTCTCTGAAGATTTTAGCATGGTGATGGATATGACAATGTTAATGTATTTGGTCTTGGCAAATAGAATTGCTGCTGCTGTGCTGCTGGCTGACTGATTGCTGCTCGCGGTTGGTTATTGCTGTAGTTGTTGATTATTGCTGCTGCTGCAAGCAAGTACAGGAACTTGCTACTCCCAATGCATACGGTGATACGGTGCCGTGAGTATTTAAGACATACTGCTGCTGCACAAATAGCATATCAAATAACCCATAGCAGATCTGTACAGGTGGAGCTGGGGAAGGTGGAGGGTTTCAGAGAAACTCACAAAGCACGCTGCAGGAATCTCAAGTGAATGATAGCCAGCCATATAAATGCAAGACAGTAAGCTCATTGGCTGCATATGCAGCATGAACAATCAGCTTGTGCCAAGTCATTTAACTCTCTGAATATCATCGGTTATGTTAACACCCCGTCAGACTGCGCCATCTAGAGTTTCATGACTGAACTATATATTTTATATTTCAAGCAACGAAATAATAGTTAACTATAATAACCCTGCCAGGTAAATGTTGCCCTTAATAAACACTGTTTTAAATTCTACGAACTAAATTCCTAAACACTACTTTCTTTTCTTTCTTTCTTTCTTACAACTTTAACTTATGTACTTACTACTATCTGTCCTGCAGTAATCCTCTCATTCGATTGTGATGTTTGAACAGTTCATACTTCTTCTACACTTTCGAACACCTTTAAGAAAGCTGTGAATAGAACTTTGTGAAAATACTTATAAATAATATTTTAGTTTTATTAAATAAAAGAAAACCATCAACTTTGAAGCCCACTATACTATAAATCATAATAAAAACATAATTATTGCGTATTTTTAATAATTCAATAGGGGTACTATTACATTATTAATAAGTTTGTACTTGCATACCAAGAAATTGCAGTCATTAATTTTTTTAATAATTTTTAATGCTCTCAGGACATTTTGCCTATTGGCTTTTTGAGTATTTTCTGTCCCATATGAGCTGCCAGCTGCAAATATCAAGTCACTGGTTCTTCAGTATCATTTTCTGTCGGCTGTTATCAGAGAACACACAGACATGCATGTGGACATTCAACATGGGAATTACTGTACACAGACCAAAGATGAGCAGGTGTAATTCTCATTATTTTGACTAGTAGCCTACTGTGTTTCCTGCTTCTATAGGGAAAAATAGTGTTTCAATTTAGTATTATACTTATTATATTATTGTTATTATAAATTTTGGAGCTTTGTTGTTTCCGACCTTTGCGTCGAAAATATAACAATCTCTTATTAATTGAGAAGCAAATTAGGAGCTCTAGTTCATCCTCACATTTCTTTCCCTGGAATAATCTCAACAATGTCTTACCGCCAAACCTGAACTATATATAACCTATTTTGAATATAAACTTTTCTATGGAATTTTTACACCTACGAATGTATATGTTAGCTTTTATTTTTTATATTTTAGCTTTTTTTTAAATGTAAATTAATTTTATTATAGCTTTATTTATATTATAGCATAATTATCTGCCAATTCATTTCTGCTGGACCTTTGTTAAAAAAAAAGGTTCAGAAAGGGATTGCTGCAATAATGCCATTAAAACAATTTTTTTTTAGAACCCTATCCAGTAAATTATGATTTAAAAATAGTGTTTCTATCTTCATTGATATTGATAGATTAGACAGTGTCTTGGATTTGCCTGATGTCACATCAGCTAAAGTTTAATTTGTCAGTCATTTGTCAGCATCAGCTACTGTATGCGAGTGAGCATGTGAATATTTGTTTTTGTGTGCATAGAGCTTTCGTTTGCCATTAATTTTGTATTTAGTCTGAATAGTTTAGCCAAGATATCAAAGTCTACTGGACTGTAACTATTAAATTCACTTACTACTGTTTATGCTAAAACAAAGTTTATTAATGTTTGTGTTCACATACTTTATGTTTGTTTGTGTGTATACTGTATATTTATCTGAAATCTGAGCCTTGCATTTTGACACATCCCTGACAGAGGCTTGTGCTGAAGAATAGAATAGAATAGAATAGAATAGAATAAATATACATAACACAACAGACAAATTGCATGTATGTATTATGTTCATTGTTTAAGCCCTTAATTAATGGTCAGCAGCAGTTGACTGACCACCTCACTGGGATGATGCAGAACATCAAAGGAAAAGACCCTGCACATCTTTGTTAGTCTATCCTTATTTATTGTCCTTGACTCACGCCAAGGTTTTTTCCATGTTATTTAATAGTAAGCTGAATAGTTTACAGGGGGGAGGGGGGGGGGGGATGTTTCGAAAGGAACAGTGTATCAGTGCAGACTGAGAACCTGGAGAGAAAATCCTTGCCCTTTGAGGCTGTTCAGAAGTTAAATGTGCTGTCTTCATTAGGGTGGCTGATGTAAGATGAATCACTGTGTAATAACCAATTCCACAAGCAGACAAGAAGACAATTCTGTAACAACTCTATGACATTCCATGCTATTTACTATTTCACCTTTTATTTATAAATGACTTCAAGTGCGTATATGATAAAGTGTGTAAGTTTAGCTTAATGTTTAAGCCAAAATACTGAAGTTGATGCTTTTAAGTACAAAATACTGGTGTCTTTAACGGCTATGTCTTCTTTGAGTGATTGAAATTTTCAGTAGAATTCACCTCATATTATTTCCACAATATGGCGTTAAAATCACATATTCAAATGCTCCTTGAACTACTTACTTATTGCGTTACAAGTGCCAAACAGGGAGTTACTGGAGTGAGCTGTTTTAGTGAAGTGGAAAGATTTGCAGAAAACAAAAAAGGCAGAGTACTAAGCTTAGTCTGAAGTCTGACCACAGTGGTGAATCTCCATTTGACACAGATCTGCTTTGAATAAAATCAGATTTGCTTCTCCCTAAAATTAGTCTCTTAAATTACACAGTCCAAGGAACACTGTATGAATGGAGGAGTCTTGAAAGCTGTCCTGCTTTCCAGATTGTAATGAGAAACTGCTTGCAGACTATGCTTGGTCATAAAAGCAAACACCTGCAATGTTGACACCAGGGACATCAATCTTCCTTTATCCCCACCATCAACACCCACAAGGAGGGGTATTTGCTTGACCTCTTTATTATTTCCATGTGATGAAAGTGGAGACCACTGTCAGTAAGAAGAGAGGAAGGTGCAGACAGAGAGAAAAGTACAAATGCATGCTGAAAGCTAAAACAAAAATAAATAAATAAATAAATACATGAAAAAAAAATAGTGTATATATAGATATACACAGTATAATATATATATATTATAGATATACATATATTAGCTTCAGAAAGCATGTATACATATCTATTATATATATTATATATATTTGTTATTATCTTTGCTTGGCCATTTGTTGTGATAAACAGGAAAAGTGTGATTAAGCGCCAGCAAAACAGTGTAAAGAAATACTCTTTGTGAGAAGCAGTCAATCAGCAGAAGTTAAAAGCAGCTCGTAAGTGTATTTATTTCTTGTCTCAGTGTCTAGCGCAGTTGTCGTTGCTAGGAAACGCTTGTTTGGTTTACTGTGTGGAGACGTGCTGAAATCACATTTTGTCTCGTACTGTATCGCGTATCTTGTCAGTGTCGTGCGCTTTGCTTGACCATTTGTTGTGATAAACAGGAAAGTGCGTCCAGCTGAATTCAATTTGAGTTTTTGTTAGACGAATATAAAAAGCTTAGTATACCGAGGCAGCCCTCGTGTGAAGCTCTCCTTGTGTGAAGACTGAAGAGTGTAAAGACCATTGACTCTACCGTTCTACTCCACCGAGCAGGGACACTGGCAAGGGACATAAGTGAATCATTATTCTGAATCATTCTCTTTCCTACTACTTGTTCCCCTTCTGTTTTCCGTTTTTATAACCAATTCTTACTATGTCTTTCCAGATCCCTACTATCACTACCACTCGCAAACCATACATCACACACTGTAGGCAGTGCAATCCTAACAACAATCCTGTGCACTTTGCCTATGTCCACTAATACACTACTTTATTTTTCTATTGGTCTCTGGAATTGCCAGTCTGCTGTAAACAAAGCAGATTTTATTACTTCTATTGCAAGTCATTCAAGACTAGACCTCATGGCCCTGAAAGAGACATGGACCAAACCAGAGGACAATGCTACACCTGCAGCACTCTCCAATAATTTCTCTTTTTCCCACTCCCCCCGACTGACTGGAAGAGGTGGAGGTACTGGTCTGCTTATCTCTAATGATTGGAAATTTAATCCTTTAACATCTCCGAGTATCAACAGCTCCTTTGAATCACATTACCCAGCCTCTTAAAATCCATTTTATAGTTGTTTATCGACCCCCAGGACCACTAGGTAACTTCGTGGAAGAATTAGATGTGCTGCTCTCAAACTTTTCTGAGGATGTTACTCCCCTAGTTATGCTTGGAGACTTCAACATCCACCTAGCTAAACCTCATGCTGCAGACTTCCACACTCTGCTTGCATCTTTTGATCTCAAACAAGTGTTAACTACAGTTACTCACAAATCAGGCAACCAACTGGACCTTATTTACACACGACACTGCTCCACTGATCATGTGCTGGTTACTCCACTACACACCTCAGATCACTTCCTCCTCACTCTTAACCTCAACATGACTCCTGACACAACACATACCCATGTGACTTTTCGACATAACCTGCGCTCACTCTCACCCTCCCGGCTATCTACTATGGTTTCATATTTGCTTCCTTCTCCTGAACAGTTATCATCTCTTGATGTTAACTGTGCTACTGATACTTTCTGCTCCACTCTTACGTCTTGTTAGACACCGTCTGCCCCTTGTCTTCCAGGCCAGCTCGTACCACATCTTCTGCCCCTTGGCTATCTGATGTTCTCCGTGAGTATCATTCTAATCTCAGAGCTGCAGAAAGAGTATGGCGTAAATCACAAAATCCTACTGACCTTAATGTATATCGATCACTCCTCTCTTCATTCTCTGCTAATGCCTCCACTGCTAAAAGGACATACTATAACAGCAAAATTAACAACTTTTGCTTTTAACTTTTAACTTTTAACTTTGCCACATTCTTCATTAATAAAACAAACCTCAGTGCACAATTCTCCACACAGTTTGTCAAACACATCTTACCAGCAAACACACACTCGTTCACATCCTCCTCTTCACTCTCTGAGGCAGAAGTCTCTAAACTCATCCTTTCCAATCATCCTACTACTTGTCCGCTTGATCCTATTCCATCTCATCTCCTTCAAGCCATTTCTGCTGCCGTTGTACCTGCACTCACTCACACATCATTAACACATACCTTCACACTGGTGTTTTCCCCTCAGCATTTAAACAGGCTTGTATAACCCCACTCTTAAGAAACCACTCTTAAACCAACACTCTTTTAGCAGATACTAGATGAGGAGATATTTTGCTCTCCAGAAGCCTCTGTTCTTTTGGCGTCGTATGCGGTTCAAGCCAAGGTAGGTCTCTGTATCAGTGCTTGATCTAATTATATAGAGTGTCTAATATTAAATATTTCCTGTTTGTCTTCTTTACTGCAGTATGGGGACTATGATCCAAACTTTCACAAGCCAGGTTTCTTAGCTCAAGATGAGCTCTTGCCCAAAAGAGTGAGTAATGGCTGTATCATTTGAGAATCGGTTCATTTATCAATCTCCAGCATTTGCATTCATTAACGTGACTTGTGTGTTTAATTTCTGCGCTTTATTGTCCAGGTGCTGATGCAGTACCAGATGACATCAGACATGTGGGAAGAGAAGATAACAGCTTGGTATGCTGAACACAGAAGCATCACAAGGTAAGACTGTGCATATCCTGTCGTGTCCAAGTAAACCGCCTGGTCATGAAAGGCACACTGTGTTTGTTTTTTGTTTGTAGGGATGAAGCTGAGATGGAGTATCTAAAAATAGCGCAGGATCTAGAGATGTATGGAGTTAGTTACTTTTCTATTACAGTAAGTTTCTATTTTTATTTATTAAAATATTTCTTTATTGTTTCCTGGTTGGAAGTAAGCTAACCTCTCACAAACTCAATGTACAGTGGGGTCTACACTTCATTTGGGATTTTAAAAAAGGATCATTAAAAATGTTTGTGTACTTCTTTAAAAATGTTATTAAATTAGAAAAAGCATTTGGTTGTGTCTGGTTATCTCAGACTTTTGGATCCCACTATTTCTTGCTTTTCAAAACTGAGATCACTTGGAAGGATTACATTTATCTTGGTATATTTTCATGTGTATTGTGTGTAGTTACCACCGCATTATAGATTATGAATTAAATCTCTACTAAATCTCACAGCAAAACAAGAGGGACACAGAGCTGCTTCTTGGAGTTGATGCTCAGGGTCTTCACATCTACAGCCCCAACAACAAGCTCAGCCCCAACAAATCCTTCCCCTGGAGTGGAATCCGAAACATCTCGTACAGCGAGAAAGAGGTTGGGAGGAAAGAAAATCCTGACCAAAAATATAAATGATAATACAAAATTGCGCAAACATACCATACGTGTTTCTTCTCAGTTTACTATCAAACCATTGGACAAGAAAAAGGAAGTTTTTAAATTCTACTCCTCTCAGCTCAGAGTGAACAAACTGGTGAGTTACTTTTCTAAGTGTTTGTGTAATAAAGTGTTTCAAAATAGTTGCTAATGTCATTTGTATAAATTAGATCTTACAGCTGTGTATTGGGAACCACGACCTGTTCATGAGGAGGAGGAAGGTGGATTCCATAGAGGTCCAACAGATGAAGGCGCAGGCCAAAGAAGAGAAGGCCAGGAAAAAGGTCTGTCATTTCACTTCCTTTCATTAGTTTAATGATTATTGTCATTAAGCTTGTTCATTTATGATAAAACTTTGTGGTGTTACATTTCTTATGATTTGTTCCCTTGAATTATTCATTTAATGTTTATTGTGTGTGTTAATCGAGCTTTTGCTAAATATAAAGAACCGTACACCTATAAACATTAAAATAACATTGAGGCTTAATATATACCAACTTATGCAATACGTTTAGCTTCAGTATGTGCAGGATAAAGCACACTGCTGTTTAAAAATTTGGGGTTAGTAAATTGTATATTACTAGACATGTTTGAATATAATTACAAATTATATTATAAATTTAATATAAAATAAATGAATTATTTTCAATCAGCAAGACACCATTTCAATTGATCAAAAGTGACTGTAAAGACAATTATAATGTTTCAAATATTTTTAGTTCGATTAATGCTTTCTATTCATCAAAGAATCTGGGGAAAAAAATAATCTGTTTCCTCAAAAATATTAAGCAAGCACAACTGTTTTCAACATTGATAAATAATAATAAGTGTTTCTTGAGAATCAAATATCGGCCAGTAGCAGAATTCTGAAGGATCGTGTGACACTGAGTAATGGCTGCTGAAAATTCAGCTTTGGCATAAAAAAAGATAAATTACATTTTAAAATCTTTTCAAATAGAAAATATTTTAATATTGTGAAATATTATTACAATTTACTTTTTTATTTACTGTATTATTGATCAAATACTGCAGCTTGAAGACCATAAGCAAGTTGTTCAAAAAAAATTTTTAAAACTGTCAATGTACTTGAATTAGATTTTATCAAATTTATTTTGTGTCATCTTGTATTTCTTGGAAGATCTCTCCCATGCTGTTTGTGTGTGTGTGTGTGTGTTTAGGTTGAGCGTCAGATTCTTGCACGGGAGAAGCAGATGAGGGAGGAAGCGGAGCGAGCGAAAGAAGAGATGGAGCGTCGTCTGTTCCTACTACAGGACGAGGCTCGAATGGCCAATGAAGCTCTAGTGAGGGGTTTGCCAAGCTTAAAATTGAGTGATGCCAAATAGTTTACTTTCTTTTCCACGCCAGCTTGTAATATATGTCCTCCTAGCCACAGCGGTATAAAAGTATGTGGTCCAGGCATAAATTTGAGATGAACTGCAGAGCTATTAAGGTCCAAACCATTGTCCTGGACTCCCATTAGAATTCCATCCATGCTTTGAGACTCCCTGAGCCTGATTCTGTAAGCCTTTCTTATCGGTCTCCGTTTCTGCAGCTGCGCTCCGAGGAGACGGCTGACCTTCTGGCAGAGAAAGCCCAGATCGCAGAGGAGGAGGCCAAATTACTGGCCCACAAAGCAGCTGAAGCAGAACACGACAGGCAGAGACTGGAGGTCACAGCCCTCAAAACCAAAGAGGAGAAGAGACTGATGGAGCAGAAGATGAGAGAAGCAGAACAACTGGCAGTTAAGCTTGTTGAGCAGTCGGAGAGGAGGTGGGCCAGTAGGGTTGTCAGTAGTTGATATCAGTACCAGTGAAAATTCTGGATTCTAATTTCACAGCAAAATGATCATGTTAATGAACACACTTCTTAGTTAAATATTTGAATATTAATATACACTGGCCAAAAGTTGGAATATCAAGATTTTTTTTAATTTTTTGGAAAAAAGTTATTTATGCTCTCCAAGGCTGTTTATTTGATCAAAAATATAGTATAAAAAACGTTCTAGTATTACAATTTAAAATAGTTGTTTTCTATGTAAATATATTTTAAAATGTAAATAATGCCTGTGAATCCTGAAAAAAAAAGTGTAGGGTGGCCACAAAAAATATAAGCAGCAAAAAATTTCAACATTGAAAAAGAGCCATTCATATTGGAACACCAATAGTAATGAGCATCAAGCATATTGGAATGAGTTCTGAAGGATCATGAGACACTGAAGACAGGCGTAATGACTGCTGAAAATACAGCTTTGCATCACAGGAATAAAATACCATTTTAAACACTTTCAAAAATTCTTAATTATTACAAACTTTTGGCCACCTGTGTAAATATCAATATAAATAAAAAACAATAGCATGTAGCCTTTAGTTATTCTCTCCTAATTAAAAAAGTTTTTAAATTACTCCAGTAAACATAAATTAGGAGCAGTGAGTGGTTTTCTCTTTTTCTTTTTAATATAGTTCGTAGTATTTTAGTGCTAAAATACTTGACACTCAGTGCTGTGATTGTCCAACCAGAATCAAGTATTACTGAGAAACATTAAATTAGAGAAGTTCAATTCTTGTCTTGTATTTTGTGGTTCAGATTGAAGGAGGCAGACCACCTGAAACAGGATCTGAATGAGGCTAAAGATGCAGAACGGAGGGCAAAGCAGAAACTCCTGGAAATCACCAAACCAACATACCCTGTAATGTTGCTATGACATGTAACAAAAGTATTCTGCTGTTTATTATCCTTATAATGCTTTAAAAGCATGTCATTTGTGTCATGCACTCAGTTAATAGCAGCATACTCCAGCCCTCCTCCACCCACTGGGCCGGAGAGTCCAGATATGACTGTAGACATGGGCGGCTCCATAAGAATGGACTTCAAGGACTCCGATATGAAAAAGGACCTTCCATGGAGGATGAGAGGAGAACGGTATGCAGTGATCACATTCGTCTGAAGAACGAGTGAAAAAATGGAACTGGAATATACGATGCTTGTAATGTTGTGTGTGTGTGTTGTGTGTGTGTGTCAGGCTAGAGTACATGGAAAAGAGCAAACATCTTCAAGACCAGCTGAAGGAGCTCAAATCAGAGATTGAGTCCCTGAAGTTGGAAGAGCAGCAACAGGCTGGACTCTACAGTCTCAGGAGTTACGCTGAACCTCCTTATATTCCCCACAGCAATGTAAGAAACATTCAGACATACTGAATGCTCACCACAACAAATTTTTGGGAAAATAGGCATTGTTACATGGTTAATTAAGCAGCCTTGGTGAACATGAGACTTCTTTAAAAAAAAAATCGTACTGACCTTGATATATATAATACCTTATACACAAAGGTTCAGTAAATTGTTTTGTGTTGGTAAAGTTTTCTGTCACCAAGGCTGTTGATTTGTGTTAAAATGTGGAGTGTATTTATTTATTATAATATTTAAATAGTTAGATAATATAGGGGTTTAGAAAATTTGACTAATTGCACTGAACTTCAAATGGATGGTGCTGTCAAAATTACATGAAGATTTTAAAGGGGTCATATTTATGCGAATTTCAAGTTTTCCTTTCTATTTGGCGGTGACAAGCTGTTCGTTGAATAGACAGAGTCCTAAAGTGCACAGATTAAAGTCTCAAAACCAAAGAGATATTCGTTATAAAAGTTAAAAGTCAGCCACACATACCTAAAACGGCTCGTTCTAACACACACCCACATGTCTACGTCACTGTGTGGGAAGATTTGTATAACACCGCCCAAATGTTTACACAAAGAAAGAATGTGTAACTTTTATTCTCGCTGTAGTATCGTTGCCGCCGCTGCCATGTCGTGGAGACGCTGTTTTGTTGTGCAAGCAAAACTACTTTGTTTGATCTACCAAAAGAGGACACAACTAGAAATCAGTGGTTAAGGTGTATTTACAACAATGTTCCAGAACAATTCAAACCAAATATTCAGATATGTGCAACACATTTTACAGAGGATGAGGACTGTTTCCTGGGAGATTAGCCTACAATGCCAGTGTTCTGACAAATAATGCTGACTTCAGCTGACGTATGTTTTCACGATTTCAGATGCGGGGGTTTTGGCAGTGTAGAGTAGCACTTGTTGTTGTCATTTCTCCGATCACAAATACAGACATGGTTTATGTTTACGCGGCTGAGGATACGCAGTGGGCAACACGTAAAAAAAAAGACAAAGCATTATAATCCGTAATTATGTCCCCACGGATGCAAATGCCTCGTTTGTAATGGGTTTTATGGTTTTGTCTCGTCGCGCCGGGACAAGGCATCACAATATGGCAAGGGGTGTAACATTTCCGTCACACGCCTTGAGGTATTCGGCCAATCACAGCACACAGGATAGCTGGCCCCCCCCCATCAGAAGAAACTCACTTTTTCAGACTGATGAGCTTTGTAAAAATCGATCAGAAAGGCGGGGCATAGAGGAGAAAAAATTAATGTACAGTATGTGGAAAAAATAATGTGTTTTTTGAACCTTAAACCACATAAAATCATTTCATTACACCAAATACACAAAAGAATGTTCTTTTTAGCGACGTCATATGACCCCTTTAATAGAATTTAGTCAGCAGAAAATGTCGGGGTTTTTATCCCTATCATGAAATGGTTTGCATTCCTCAAAAGACAGTAACAATGTTCGTATTCTGTCATGTCTGTCTGTTGCAGAGAAATTCTGCCTACATGGCTCAGATGGCCTTCTACGAGGAAGTGTGAAAGAACAATCCAGTCTCTGTTTCAGGAGCAGGAGGGTCTGGAGGAGCAGTTTGCAGCTATCACTGATGCATGCATGTACATCAAAAATGCAGCAACCTCATACTGTGCTTTTAAAATTAATATATTTCTTTTATGTTTTTGACTCTTGCAATTTGGTTTTGTGTGCACCTCAAGTCATGTTTTACTGCTACCACAAATTGTTTGGCACTTTCAAGCACATGTAACTGTGTTTGTTTGTTCACATGCCAAAAATATTTGCTGGAAATGCAAGGTATTAAGGGACATTTCTGGTATGGATAGTGCCTTTAGAATGATCAAATCATTAAATGATGAACACAAGCATGTTAATAAAGTTGGAACCCCACCAGAAACACTAGGACTTAGAAAGTATTTCTATTACTTTCTCCTTCTATTCTTTTCCTGTGGGATGCTTGATCAGTTTAACACTAGGTGCCTTTAACACATGCCACAGATAGTGGTTTTAACTACAATATCAACTAATGTCAATTCATTTGATGTATTTGCATGTTTTGAACTGTGGATTGTGTTATTATTCTTTTGGTTTGTTTTTTTTTTGTGCTTTTTGAATATGAATATGATTGATATTTTCCAGTACACTCCAGTGCCTTTTGGAAAAGCTTGTACTACTCATTGGGCTGAATGATTCTCTACCGATGCACTCTTTCTCGCGGTATGACTGGTCGTATAACACGCTCGACAAGCGCGTCAGCTGTAACTACTCTATCATATTCAGGAACAGAGGTAGATTGATGGCCTCTCTGTTTATAAATGTGCTGTACTCATCCATTTCGGCTGGAGACTCTTGAGTGTTTTTTGAATCCGTGACAGTTTTTAGTTGATATAGGCAGGCACAGGCAGATTTATTGGTTTATCTACCGTTTTCTGTTCCCAAATCAACTTATGCTTAGACTTGTTATGGTTATGATCCATGTTGCCATTTCAGCACGTTTACATCTGAGTAACATTTCAGATCTTGTCCCCCCAACCCCATCAGAATGTCCTTTGTTTCAAAATGCAAAATGCAATGTGTCCAATTAAACAGGACATATATTTTGCACTAATTTTTAAACGTTTTGAATGCTTTTGGGTATATAGACAGTGAATTTGTTGCTGAAATGTTGATGCGAGACAAACCTGCACACTCATAAAGGGATGAGTTGTTAATGATGTTGGAGGAGTTTTAAGGTTGTTATGCCTCATTATGTTACAGCGGATTGTGCATTTAGCAGCATTAATGGATTTTGGAGCAATATCTTTTGTAAATACACTACATGCATTGCTAAGTCTTAGTTTAAGTAGTGCCAGACATTCCTGTTATGGTCAGCATGACTGTGCACATTAGCTTGAAATGTCTTAAGACAGAGTGACTTCACAAGGTAATTGTTCATGTTTTAATGAATGCCACAGCCAAGTTTGTGTTTGTCTTTATCCATCTGCACCACATAAAGAAGCTTGTTTTTGGATTTCATATCATCATCAACAAGGATCATTTTCACTCCGTGTTTGATTGAAACACCTATCAACAGCACAAGCTGCCTTTGTTTAATATGTGTGCCATGGGTTCAGACACAGATTGTCCATATGAATGTGGACATAGAGCAATCTCATGTGCAGTGAATTGTAAACCGATATACAAATAAACTGCAAAGATGCATTTAAGAGTGCTTTGTGCTTTGTGTTTTTTTTCTGATGCAGGTACTGTGAAAAACAAGAGACCGAAACATAAAAATCCAATTTGTACGTCAAACCATTTATCTCACACTTGTTTATCTACAAAGCATCCAGTGCTTCACGGTTTATCTCAAGGTTAAAGTACAAAATGAAAAGTCTGGGTCTCTGACAATATGAGAAAGTTCCGGTCGCCGACAAAAGAGGGCGAACTAAACCACTTTATGCTGCTGAAGATCTCTCACAATGTTTTCTAAAGATTGTTGAACTTTAAAAGGAAAATTAGGTTATATCTTTAACAATTGATTAATAATGATCAAAGGACATTTCAGAAGAATCTCTGAAGTTTTCTCTTTGTATTCGTAGGCCTACATGTGCTGCTAGTCTCAGTTACCTCATGGATATGACACTGGCTTTCTAAGCCATTCACTAGGGATTCAAGTCCTGGTGGGAGCATGTTGAGCCCATAACCTAAACGTTGATGGACTGAGACCATCTTTTTCTAAGACCTGCTGTTGTTATCTGGGACAGAGAAGCCATCACATAGGAAAACATCAGAGAGACAAAGCTTAGTTGTTAAACAGTACAGCGGATATGAAGCTCAAAAAGCCTTAAATTATTCATTCTTACACAAGTTCTAAAAGCCAAACAAGTTCACTAATGGTTGTTAATTGAAAATTTATGACACGTCATAAAGTTATGGTAGAGTCACAATTGAATAAATTTCACAAACATCCTCCTACTTTTGTTACTAGTTTTAGATGATAGCATAACTAGCATGTTTCAATCTATAGACATATTTAGATTTTTTTTAAATTATATTTATATTTTAATGTTTGGCATATTTTTATTTCCTCTGGCACTTTAATGTTTTGTGATAAAGGAAATTGCCCTCCTTTGATGCAGAAGTTATGGGTAGTTCTAAGATATTTGTAATGATGCATCTGAGGCCTGTTATATTTTTCTGGTGGCTGCAACAACAATCAGATTCCAACCCACAAATATTTAATGTACAGTGAAATATGGATGTGTCCAAAGCTGTATATTTTATCATGCATTATCATACATTACGCCACATTTTTTGTTTTTTCAAGGCCATCTGGCAAGTAGTTGAAAGAAGGTGGAAATCTTGTGGAAATTCCAACTTGGTGTTGAGGATTAGAACTAATTATATTATTTTCTGAAATTCCATTAGATGCGAGTTAGAGATGCAAAGTGCTTGAAGGACAGGTTTGAAACAGAAAGCATATGAGTAGGCCTACAATGTGCATAAAGTGACCCAGATATTATTATCAACCAAATCAGTCCATGTAATTCACTGTAAACATGCCAAATTTGTTATTATAAGTTAATCACTGGTTATCTTTTCAAGGGTCAAAAAATTATTCAATGTTTGCTTAGTAATCATTAGTTTATTTATCTTATTAATATATTAATTATTATTAAGTAGAAAGTATATAGGGTGTGGTGTATATACATATACATTATCATTAAAAGACGCTCGCAACAAACCATATGCATTAGATTTGATAATATAAAGTTATTAATAAAAATTCTTAAATATAATAATATGTTATCATATCTATAATATATATTGAAAATATATCTGTAAAGTTATTTGTGTATTATTGCATTGTGCATTAGAAAAATATTTTTAAACAGTGCATATGAAATTATAATTAAATTGTAGTATTGTATATACTTATTAACAATGATGTAAATTTATTAATTTAATATCGATTTAATAAAAACCTTTTTTTTTTGTAAGGCAAAGACCAACCTATGCAACATAATAGCTGTTTTGGCAGAAAAATAAGCTTAATAATGTTTTGAAACGCCATGTAATTAATTTGTAATCATTAAATGTAGTTGTATTTATTTATTATGTCTGAAACAAGATTTTGGTCACTTTCTATTGCTTATTACTAACACCGGGGAACATTTTTGTAAAACCTGATCCACACAAGAATCCTTCGAGGGTTGTGCTTTGGTCACGGCCAGGATGAGTGTTTCTTTAGCCACAAGCCAAAGCATCAGACTGTGACGGTCAATTTTTGCTGTGTTTGTGATGGGGGGGTTTGGGTTCCATCCTGTCTCGTCTTTTTTATACCTCAATGTTTAAGTGATGAGTCACCAGAGTGTTTTGTACCTCGTACTGCAGGCGCAGGGACACTGTTCCTCCTCCAGCACCTTCATGACTTGCCAGCTTAAAAATGTATGCTGATTTTTTTACGGTCCAAACTCCACCACTAATGTGTTTCACCTCCCGTGTTGCCCCTGGCAGCATTCTGCTCAAAAAGTTAAAACAATATGTTTTAAATAGACTTTGCCATTGCAGGTATTTTTGAATATTTGTTTATTTGCAGTGGTAGACATTATTGCCTTCAAGAAACACTCTGGGAAACCGAGCGGCAGCACATCGCTTTCACTCGAGGCAGATCGGGAAATATTTTATATGAATCACGACACTCATATCTACTGTGTCATAGCACATATCATTCAGATTGAACACATTTATTTGTCCAAATGCTTCTGAAAACACGTTTACTTGATTCATTAGCCTAATCATTTCAGGTTGGAAAGCTGATGGTTTGCATTTTGATTATGTGCACTTTCCTCACTCAACAGAGCCAAATGACCGGATGTCTTTTCCCACAGCTCATTTAAACTAACTGTTATTTGCTCATCAGTGATTCCCCTCTTTTTTGGTGCCTAGAAGCTAGAACAAGCCCTAAATGGGCCCTGTGTGGAAAGCGAGACCCTGTGTCTTCAGGCACATCCCACATAACAACATTTCTTTTTTGTTACTAATTAAGACAGTCAACTCAGACCAAAAAAAAATCATTACATTTTCACACCATTTTCAAACCAGGGGGATTCTTTGTGTCCATCCCAAATGTATTAATCCAATAAACAAGTACATTAACTGAGTCAATATTTGAATTTCAGAAGGAACTTTTTTCCCATTATGTCCTGCGATTCTTTGTCGGCACTGCTGCAAACCCAATGGTTTTCCTCTTAGCAATTAATAATATGGCAGCTCTGTACTCACATTTCTCTTAATGGTGTATTTTAGAAGCAAGATTGCTGATTTAGCCTGCTTGTGCAAGTAAACAAGACATTATCTTGTAATCTTCAGCTGTGCACTGTCACTATTTTTCCTAAGAGTGAAACATGATCATTACTGGCTAATAGTTTAATCCACTCTGTGAGACGTCGTTGTGCTCAAAAATTAAGGTAGGTTATCACTCCAAGGTATGAAAATGTGTATGTTAATGAAAAAGAAATGCAGTGGAAAAGACATTATGATGGCATGCTTGAGACTGCCTGTTTTTACTGCCCATCATCCAGAGTTGATGTGTCTCTGGAGATTCCCTGCAAGGCAACCCAGCTGAAGGTCAGATTCTCGCTCTTATCTTCATATTTTGTTTTAAAAGTCTTCATGAAGTGTGGTAATCATTGTCCTTGGAAATTATGCAATCCAGTCCACAGTATTTTTTTTAATATGTAAGCAATTATTAGATTTTAAGCAGTAAAGCCAACACACTCTCATTGCAATTGGTGACTAATTTGTATCAATTCTACGATCTCATTCATACGTTTTACAATCTGCTTATTCCCCAATGACAGTTAGGTCTAGGGTTGGTGTTCGAGGTGGATCTTCTTGCTTTTTTTGTAAAGTTTTTGTAAAAAATCAAATTGATATGAAATTCATACGATATCACCCCATTGTAGCATAAGTTACAGTTATTCTCATAAGATCGGGTGGTTGAAAGCACAAACTGCTATTATTGCAAGAATTGTGCTTGGTAATGACACATGAGTAAGTATGTAAAAATGATGAAACATTGAAACCAAAAAGACTGAAAGTTATAATAATATTTATAATAGTTTTCACGTTCAGCCTATTTGATATTACGGATTAATGGTATGTCTACACTGTAAGAAAAGACGCATTGAAAAATCCATTTCAAAAGGTACTGGTAATTTTCTGTCAGGGCATTATTTGTCAAATTTATGGACATTTCCCTAACTCTGCACTCTAAAGTCTGTGAGATAGGGTCTAATGTACTGTGTTAATATGAAGGGATTTTCTGTATTAATTGTTTTACAGGTGTTTCACTCAGTTTTTGATTTTTTTTACTCATTTTACACTATAATAATAAATAAATCGAAAACATAAAAAAGTACTGGTAATTTATGAAACGGACATATCATGTTAAGGTTATGGAGTGTACTTGAACCCTAGAACAATGCATGCATAATTCAGATTGCGAGTAAAGAACCTGAAAAATCAATATGGAAAATCCTTCATACTAACACATTATAATTGGCCATATTTTTACAGACTTTTCTTTGAAATGGCTGTATTTCACCTTTTCCACTCTTCTATGGATGGATGGATTTTTTCTTACAGTGTAGACATAACGATTAATATCAGATAAGGTCAGATGGTGGAAACTATGAAGAATTATTATAACTTTACTCTTTTTGGTTCAATGTTTCTTGGTTCAACCATGGTTGCCGCTTTGAATGATTCATCAACAGCTGTCACAGCTACCAGCTTCCAGCTTCTTTTAATCTACCACCATATGTGCGTTATAGTAGCCGTAACTGTGCAATTTAGGAAATACTTTATGACAGTTCTAAAATATAAATTATTATTACAGGCTTACCATAATTGCTCAGTAATGAAATTCTGTGTATAGTAGTACAGTGTAGCTTTAATTAATGAATGTCACTAAGCCATAAGAAATCAAATCAAACTTCTAATAGAATGTCACACATTGAACTCTTCTCAAGTGCAACAAGAAATTAGGTAATAAAGGCTCAAAATATAATTAACAGCAGCTGAGTTATTCATAGTAATTTGCATAACATCTGTCTTATCCAATTGATCTCAATCTGCAAATTACTGCTCATTTATTGTGTCTGTCTCGGTAATGTGCCCTGAGACAAAGTGAAGTGAAGTGAATGTGACTTCAGGGTGCTCAGGTTCTGTCTCATGCAACTCCAAAGCTTTTGGCTAGCTGCCTTTAGTTCGTGTTTCAGACTCAAGATTAAACAAAGGGATTCTCTGTTGAATTATATTGGAAGAACATGACACGTTTTAGAACAGATTGTTGTGCAACCCCAAAGCAATGCTCTCAAGCTTCCAAACAACATAATTGCACTCTTAACAGATAAAATGCTTTGCCAAGCATTTTCCACAAATGTCAGAGCGGAAAAAAAAACAGCCTCATGGACCCAAAATCAGAATCAGAAAGAGCTTTCATTGTCAGGTAGCGTCACATACAAGGAATTGGGGTAACACATTCAAAATAATGGCCGTGTTAACAAAGTACTTAGGCAGGAAGTAAGCGAGTACTACATTAACACTTAACTTAATTGTTACGTCTAAGACGTATTGTATGCTGTGGATGTGTTCCTGTTGTCTCCTCTCTACCAGGATTGGTCCAAGGCTTAATGAGAGACTGATGGTGGGTGGACCAGAGACGAGACCTGTACTATTACGGGGGCCGTAACATAGACTAAACTAACTGGAGAAGCAGATTAACTAAGCAGTTAAGTATAGGCAAATTTAGGCAAAGGTAGTTACTAGATTATTTGATAAGTAGCTAAATAAAAATATCCTAATTGAGGGAATATTGCCGACACTAATGAGCATTACTACTATCACAACCAGTAACGTACTTAAAGTGAACAATTGGGTTTTTGAGGAAAACTAATTATGAATAGGATATCCCAAATAAGTCGGTCAGGTTGAAAATTGGATACTACCTCTTACAAAGGTGGATGCTAAACGTAAACAAGACTAATAATACAAATAATTCAATTAAAAATGTTAATAATTAGGAAGTGATTGAGTTAGTTCACAATTATGAGCTCTAGTTTGTGTCTGTTCAGTATGTCTCCGACTCCAAAAGATCTATACCTTTAGTGACAGTAGGCTGGGTAGGACTTTTCTTGAATATAAATAATGAAGTTCTCTTGACAAAAACAATTCACATCCGTAATGAAGGCATCAACTGCATTTATATTGTGTTAAGTACAAAACTGCATATTCCAGATTACAGTGTCTGGTAAAATATCACTAGTGCCTCACACAAATGTATGACTGCACAGTATGTGTCAGATATAAACTATGTTAAATAACTTATTAAATTACTTAGTAATTACTGAGTGGTTAAGGTGTTCTTCACTTTAAACTAATGGTCCAGATCACTAGTAGTTCATGCAGGCTGACAAGGTAACGCTTGAGTAATTAGTGAGAGGCTAATGTATTTTTAACTTTAAAGCTAAAGTGCTACTAAGGAACTACTAGTGATCTGGACCATTATTTTAAAGTGGAAAAACACCTTAACCACTCAGTAATTACTAAGTAATTTAATAAGTTATTTAACATTTTATATCTGACAAACTGTACAGTCATACATTTGTGTGAAGCACTAGTGATATTTTAGCAGTAGGTTTTTTGGAGTGGGATACATTGATACTGAACTGATACGAAGCAGAGATCATAATTGTGAACTAATTCAATCACGAGCTTGTCAGCATCAAATCTTAATTATTAACATTTTTAAATGAATTATTTTTATTATTATTCTATGTTTAAGTTTGAACATCCATCTTTTGGTAAGAGTAGTAGTCATAATTTCAACCTGTAGCCGACTTATTTGTGGGATATCATATTCATAAATTAGTTTCTACAAAGAACCCAATTGTTCACTTTTAAGCGTTCACTTTTTGTTGTGATTAGTGATTAATTGGTTATTCTTTATTAACTGGTCATAGTTCATAAGTAGTTCTCAATGAGGATATATTTTTTTTAGTAATTATCATATATCTAATAAGGAACTACTTTTGTCCTAAATTTGCTATTACTTACTGCTTAGTTAATCTCGCTTCTCTTTTAGTTAATAGTATTAAGTTAAGTGTTTAATGTAGTACTACCTATTACTTCCTGCAACTGTTTACTTGTTAACAACGGACCATTATTATAAAGTGTTACCGGATTTGTTTTGAGTGACAGAAGCTTCCACAACACAAACAGAATGACAGTGACAAGACACAGATAATAAAAAGAATAAAAATAGGAAATAATATACAAAAAAAAATAATATTAATAATCACAAATACAAAGAGAAAAGAAATAACTGGTATGTGTGTAAGTGGGTGATGTACAAATGCCAAGGAAATGTTAAAAGCGTTATGTGTGTAAATAAATAAATGTCATAAATAGTGTTGTTCACAGTGTATGGTTGTGGTGCCCTGGACTGGCCACTCTCCTGTTTTTGTGTTATATGTTGTGAACTCCATTTCCCACAGTCCCTTGCCTGTCGTTTCTGTTCTGATCATGATCACCTGTTGGTAATTTACTCATCATTTCATCACTACTTATACCATGCTCTCACTGTCTGTCTTTGCTGCAGTATTGTTTGAGTTACGTTGTGTTTTCTGTTCCCTGTGTTTTGAATTTACCTTTTGCCTAGTTTTTGTCTTTAAAGTACTTCCTTTGGTCTCTGGCAGGGATTCATCTGAGTGATAGTACCGCTGAGCAGCTTTGCTATCCATCAGTTGAACAATTCGCTCCTTCTCCTGCAGCAAAGTCTCTTTAAGGCTGCTCTCTCTGCGTCCACGAGGGTTCAGAGCCTCTATGAGCTGCTCCACCTCCTCAGGTGTGCTGTAGAAGAACCACTGATTGGGCCGGTTGACTGGCGGCGACGTGTTCTGGACCAGCACCGGCTCCTCAGTGTTGGCATCGGTCTTAACTGGGCTCTTGGCTGCGAAAAGCTCTTCTATTTTTGGTTCAGGAGTAGAACAGGGCTCTAGCATGTCCTCTGTCAGGCCAAAGAAGTCCTCCTCGACAAACAGTGCACCAGCAGAAGGGAAAATCCAGTAGCGGCGATAAAGGCGGTCGCGGCCGAGAGGCAGGAAGTAGGTGCAGGCTATAGCTTTCTGAATGCGCTCCAGGAGCTCTTTCTCTTTGAGCTGCTGTTGGATTTTCCCTTCTGCTGTTCTGCTGGTGCACTGTTTGTCGAGGAGGACTTCTTTGGCCTGACAGAGGACATGCTAGAGCTCCGTCCTACTCCCGAACCCAATCCAATTCGGGAGCTTACAAGGTCTATTCCAGAGCCCACTCCAGTCTAAGAGCCTTCTGAGCCCACTCCAGAGCCTGCTCCAATCCGGGAGCTTACAAGGTCTATTACAGAGCCCGCTCCAGTCCAAGAGCCCTCTGAGCCCACTCCAAAGCCCGCTCCAGTCCGGGAGCTCACAAAGCCCAGTCCAGAGCCTGCTCCAGTCCAGGAGCCCTCAGAGTCATTAAGGACTTTCCCTCAGTATGGGAGCTCCAGGGACTGTTTTGGGTCAATCAGACTGGCCTGTGTGGCAAGCAGCGAGGTTGGTTACTAAACTCTCTCGCTCTTGTTTCCTGAGTCGCTGAGAAGGTTTTCGTCACCCAGTGTTTTGCCTGGCGGATTCCGGCTCTGCTCTGGTGGCCCGCCTGGGTTCTGTTTGAAGGAGCTCACGGCTATTCCTCTGGCTCCATACTGGCTTAATGCGGGGGGTTCCTGCTGTGGTGGGGATGTGGTTCATCTGCTGGCCCCGCTTGGTTCTTCACCCTGCCGGTTAGTGCTCATGCCTGGTCTATCTTCTGTCCCCTGGCCCCACTTCAATGTCTGGCCTGGCCGCCGTCCCTCCCCTGGTCCGCCTAAGTCCACATCCCTCCTGAACTTTTGGTGTTTGGTGCCGAGCGTCTGGTATCCAATCCCTAGAGGGGTGAGTATGTCACAGTGTCTGGTTGTGGTGCCCTGGACTGGCCACTTGAGGGCGCTCTTCCTGTTTCTGTGTTACATGTTTTGAACTCCGTTTCCCTTCTGTCACGGAATGCCAGGAGAAAACAAATTAGATCCAAGTGCAGTAAGTTTCAAAATCAAAAATCCAAACACAAGAAAACTGAAAAGAGGCAAAAAAGGTAAATTTCAAAAACACAGGGGAACAGAAAACACGCGTAACTCAAAAATACTGCAGCAAAGACAGACAGGAGAGCATGATAGAAGTAGTGATGAATGTGTGTAACTTGCCAACAAAGGACATGGGAAACGGAGTTCACCACATGTAAACACAGAAACAGGAAAGAGCCGCCCTCAAAGTGCCAGTCCAGGGGGCAGCACACAAGAGACACTGTGACAGTTGTTGTATTACAGTTATTGCAAGCTAAACTGTCATTGAATGAGATGGATGGCCTGGGGGAAGAAACTGTTCCTGTTTCTGGTTGTTCTGGTGCTCAGAGCTCTGTAGCGCTGACCAGATGACATCTGTTCAAAGAGGAAGTGGGCTGGGTGTGAGGGGTTCAGAATGATTTTGCCAACCCTTTTACTCACTCTGGATGAGTGCAGCTCCTGGAGAGTGGGGAGGGTTGTACCAGTGATTCACTCAGCAGTCCAGCCTCTCGCTGCTAGCAATTGGCACCCGTAGGCGAAGTAAGTACAACCTCTGCTGGGCCTTTTTTTTGCAATGGAGTCTATGTGAGTGTTCCACTTCGGGTCCTGAGAGATGGTGGTTCCCAGGAATTTGAATGACTCCACTGCAGTCACAGTGATGTCCATGATGGTGAGTGGGGGGAGTGGAGAGGGGTTTCTCCTGAAGTCCACGGACATCTCCACAGTTTTTAGCGTGTTGAACACCAGGTTGTTGAGACTGCACCAGACAACCAGCTCTTTAACCTCCTATCTGTAAGCAGACTCATCATCGTCCTGGATGAGGCCGATAAGTGTGGTGTCATCTGTGAACTTCAGGAACTTGACAGAGGGGTCTTTAGATGTGTAGCGTGGTTGGTAGAGGAGAAGAAGCAGGGGGCGAGCAACCATCCCTGAGGGGCACCAGTGCTGATGGTGGCGGGTCTGGATGAGAATTAAGCCTTACTAGCGCTGCCTGTCTGTCTGTTCAAGGAACGCTGCTATCCACTGGCAGACGGAGGTGCACAGAGATAATATAGAGTTAATATATTAGATAGAGTTAATTTGGACAGGAGGAGGTTTTTGATGATAGTGTTGAAGACCGAGCTGAAGTCCACAAACAGGATCCTCACATAAGTCCCTGGTCTGTCCAGATGTTGTAGGATATATAGCAGTCCCATGTTGACTGCTTCATCCACAGACCGCAGGGGGTCCAGCAAGGGTCCATTGATGTCCTTCAGGTGGGCCAGCACCAGTCTTTCAAATGACTTCATGACCACAGATGTTAAAGCAACAGGTCTGTAGTCATTTAGTCCTGTAATTTTGGGTTTCTTTGGAATGGGGATGACGGTGGAGCATTTGAAGCATGAAGGGACATCGCACAGCTCCAGTGATCTGTTGAAAATCTGTGTGAAGATGGGGGCCAGCTAGTCAGCACAGGATTTCAGACAGGCTGGTGTAACACTGTCTGGGCCTAGTGCTTTCTTTCTCTTCTGTTTCCGGAAGACCTGACACACATCTTTTTCACAGACCTGAAGTTCATAAGGGGGGAAAGGGGGAGGTTGCTGGAGGTGTTAATAGATCCATGGAGAGAAAGTCAGAATGGGTGTGAGACAGAGTTTTACAAACCTGCAATAGAACTCATTCAAATCGTCGGCCAGTTGTTGATTCTCCACAGTGCTGGGTGATGGTGTCTTGTAGTTGGTGATGTCCTTAAGGCCTTTCCACACTGATGCAGGGTCATTGGCAGAAAACTGGTTTCTCAGCTTTTTGGAGTAGTTTCTCTTAGCCACTCTGATCTGCTTTGTCAGTGTGTTTTTGGTCTGTTTATTCAAAGCTCTGTCCCCATTCCTATAGTAGGCATCTTTTTTGGCCTGACAGAGCTGTCTGAGTTTTGCAGTGAACCACGGTTTGTCGTTGTTATAAGTTAAATGAGTCCTGGTAGGAGTTCATATGTCTTCACAGAAACTGATATAAGAAGCTACAGTCTCTGTGAGCTCGTCCAGATAGGTGGCAGCAGCTTCAAAAACACTCCAAACAGTGCAGTCTAAGCAGGCTTGTAAATCCCGCTCTGCCTCATTAATCCATCTTTTAACAGTCCTTAATACAGGTTTAGCTGATTTCAGTTACTGCCTGTAGGTCAGTATAAGATGAACCAGACAGTGATCAGAGAGCCCCAAAGATGCCTGTGGGACAGAGTGAAAGGCTATGCATCTCTTGTGGGGTTGTGTAACGTGGCCAGTATATACTGTCTTGGTAGGACATGAATGTGCCTGTATGGATTTTGGCCAGTTCATGTGTGATTTGCTTTATTAAAGTGCCCGATAATGATTAAAACAGAGTCCGGGTGTTTTTGTTCTGTGTCTGTGATCTGATCAGCCAGCTGTTGCAGCACTGTGTTCAGACATGCTTTTAGAGGAAACACTTACGAGAATGACCAAGGAAAACTCCCGTGGCGATTTGAAAGGCTTACAGTTAATGAAAAACGCTTCTAGATCAGGACAGCACATATTCTTCAATGCTGTTACATCTGTACACCACCATTCATTGATGTAGAAGCATGTTCCACCGCCACGCAATTTGTTGTAGCGCACTGTCCAGAATGGCTTCATTCAACCAGGTTTCCGTGAAACACAGAACAGCAGAGTTAGAAAAATCCTTATTTGTCAGGGAGAGCAGAAGAAGTTTGTCCGTTTTGTTGGGTAGAGAGCGGAGATTCACCAGATGGATGCTAGGCAGCGCCGTTCTAAAGCCGAATGTTCAGCAGTTCATCCCTGTTAAAAAAATTATGGTGTTTGTAAGACCTTTGATCAGAGGCTAACTGAAAATATTCATCGGCACTAGGACGGTTTAGGAATAAGCTGATGGACAGTTAAGCACTATTGCATTAACAGTAAAGGCATGTTATTTAGTTTAACACATTTTCCCTTGTCTTTTCTTAAACAATAAATGTTAGGAAGGCAAATCCATTGTTTTAACCTTGCAAAAACTATCATGAGCATGGGAGAAAATAGGAAAGAAATTGAGCTAAATAATAATAGCTAATAGTTGTTTTCGGCAAGGTGTCATTGACACTGCTTGGTATTGTATCCATTTAGAAGGAAAAAGACCAATTGAAAAGCCAATATTTCTCTCTGGAAGGCTCTCTGAGACGCAGCTGAAGGTTTCAAAATTTAGATGATTCATCATGGCGAATTCAGGGATCTCATAAAGCCTGTGTCAGTTTATAGGATTTACACCTATCTGACTGCAAACTAATCTCCATTTCAGGATCTGGATGGAGGAACTATGGCATCAAAAAAATACCATCCAATTAAGAAACTTTATTATACTTTTCCAGCACATGATTATTATCAGTGTGCACTATATTGTGATGTGAACTGCCATCTGCAGGATGAAGGTTGAGTCTGAGGCGGTTTTGTTTTCAAAATTGCTGTCTTTTTATTACACTTTGCACTACTTTGTAACCTTTATGAATCCTTTCTGTTTGTATTGCCCTGATTTTTTTCTCACGGCAATTTGTACATATTTGACAAGATGGATAATTGGTGCAAAGGGGGGATTCCATGGGGGGCAAGCCCCTGCCCCTTTAATCACTGATGTAACGAATCAGCTCATGAGGAAATATGAATAATTAATCATAACTAGTTATAATAAATATTTAGATCCGCTGTAGATACTTACTTGACCTCTCAGGGTCAACAGTCTGTCAATTCTAAGAACGTTAATTTGCTGGTTAAAGGAAATAACCTTCTTACTGTACAATTCTACAAAAGCTTGTAGAATAAATTCTGCATGATTAGGGACTCCAGTTATGAGCAAACATTGAACAATGTCAAGTGTGATACAAGTAAGGTTTATTAACTACATAAACACTTAAACA
>JADLZN010004566.1:0-56298 GCA_018155175.1 Sinocyclocheilus anophthalmus
AAGGTGCTATTAGAGTAGAGGCGGAACGCATCGACAGGAAGTCCATTATCACAGTCATCCATTGCCACTGAGGCTGGCAAAACAAAAAGCTGACAGAACTGTCTGTCAGGGCAGGTACATTGATGGAAGGTGACAATCCTCGTGCAATCAAATACTCACAGGAAAAAGTGTTTCACTCTTCGCTCAGAGGTTAGAAAGTGTTTTGAAATACATGAGCAGCGGTATACTAATTGCAAAACATTCCAATGCCGTCACACAGCTCTCCTGTGTGTTCATGTTATTAGCCGTGTCTCACCTCAATAAACATATTCCGAGACATATTCCTGAAAATTTTCCATGTCAAAAAAGGTGAAGCATTACAGCACAGCCACCTATTGTGTATTTGCTACGGACCAATGTCAGTTTGAAGTTTTCTGGAAAGTTTGGGCTAGTGAGCTGTTTCAAACTACCCAGACAAACCATAAACGAACTTCGGTATGGTTAGATTTTTGTTTGCAATGACATCACACCCATTCATTCTTCAATTCGAATGACATTTGCGGCCTTCAGGTCACTGCAGTACTATAAAGAACTGGGATTCTAATGTTATTGAAATAAAGACGCTTTCATTTGATTTGCTATGCTTCAAAAGTATCAGAGTGAAAGTCTGAGTGACAGCTCTATGGAAAAAAATGCATCCTATGTTAACATATTAAAGCTCATTGGAGAACAAAATAATTGATTGACATTTCACTGACTCCAATTTGCCTTGGCCATACAGGTTTACAATGTTACAGCCACCACCCCCCCCCCGTCACCCCCCCCCCCCCCCCCCCCCCCCCCCCCTCCCTGAATTACCACAAGTTCAAATGAAACAATTTAATGAAGGTCGTGCTAATTAGCTAGGAAGAGGACAAGGAGAAAAGGAAAGGCTAGAGTTTAGAAGGTCACAGGTCTGTTCCCAAATCCAAACTCTCATTTAAGACTTGAGCTCAATTAGTTGATCTTTCTCAGCAGGGTCTTGCATTTAGATGCCAACAAATGTAGTCACACAAAATTGCCAATATAATAATAAAAAACTTTTTTTTTTAGTGTTAGTTTGCTAGTCTGTGCAAAACTGGAACTCCTCCAAGGTCTTTGGTTCAAGCTTCACCAAATTTTACACACAGCATCTAGTTAGAGTGCTAGCAAAAACTTATGAAAAGAACTTTGATATGTCAAAGCGTTGCAAAGATATTAGAAAATGAATTTAAGCATTGCCTAATGACCTACTGTATATCCGCTGAACAAAACCCTCAAATCTAAAGAAACATTATGTATGCGTGTGTGTGTGCCATTCTACAGAACTGGTGCAAAATCAGAGTTGGAAACATCTTGCAAAAAATTTGTCTTTTTTCCACAATTTTTTCGTGTATGCAAATCGCATAATATCTAAGGTACACGTATCTAATAATTGTGCAGTTAATTCTCATATTGTATTTTCAGTTTGGGAATATTTTTCCTCTCCTCAAATTTGTCACTACCAAAACACATTTAATAAGAAGGGTTTTTAGTATAACCTATTCCGATTTGTTTATATTAGTGCTGTCAATTGATTAATCGGATGAATCGCATCAAATAAAAGTTTTTTGTGTTACATAATATATGGCTTGTATCCTGTGTAATATTTATTAAGTATAAGAAATACAACACATGCATGTATATCATTTAGAAAACTGATGTTTCATATCATGTAAAAATATTTCAAAATATATTTTATATGAGTGGTATTTATATATCAGTACATAATAACTCATAGATACATCATACATCACACATGATCTAACAAAAACGTTTATTTTGATATGATTAATCGCGATTACCGTTTGACAGCACTAGTTTATATCACCTTGTAAATACCTAGTTTTTGCTAATTTTAAAAAGTTTTTAGAAGTCAATCAATAACAATTAAAACTGTTATACAATACTTTCAAGAGTGATTTAATGCTATGGTGGATTTTGTCAATCCATCTTTCTTTGTTGATCATATAGAAGTTCAAAGTAAGGATCAGTAGTTTGAATATTGCCTGCACCAACACTATCATAACTCTTAGTTTGATACTTCAATATATACAGTGTCTAGATATTTTTTGGGGGGGGGGGCATTTTCCTTTTATAGAATGGACTTATTTCAGGCAGGAAGCCGGTGGAGAGAGAGGGGGGATGGGATCGGAAAAGGTCTGCAGCCGGGACTCAACTCGAGTACAACCGACCACCAAAACCCCTCCGAGCTGTATTTCAGCGGCTTTAGTCTGTGACAAAATATCTACTGTTTCCAGTCGTGACTGACATTTTTGGTAGGGACAAATGTTTTGGTAGTCAACCACATTCGTACATTACAAAATTGTAACGCACATACTAAAACTCATTAACACAAACTAAATCCAAAAAAGTTGCATAACGAAATAAATTGTTTATTTCCCCCAAATATGAGAATTATGTGTTGACTTTTGTCACTACTGAAACAATGATGACATGTTTTGGTTGTGACTGTTACACAGTAGTGGCAATTTTATGGAATAACACCCAAAAAACAATGATGAGACAAACGAAACTTCACCAAATGTTTTGGTTGTGACTGTTTCGGTAGTGACAATTTTATGAGATCATTTTTGAGCCGACCTCAAAGATGTTAATCAGCACATGATGACCTGCACAGTTCTGAACAGTTTGTAAACATCATAAAAACTAAATGCTATGGAATAGCACCCAGAAAAGTGGGTAGTGACATTCCTTCAAAGTTACACACAGGGTTTTCATACGTTTAAAACATTTACCTCCAAATGATAGAAGTGAATGATGAACATTTATATACACGTTTATGTGTATTGTGGTACACCCAAGCGCTTAACATAATGGGGGGGGGGGGGGTCACAGTAATATTTCTGGATCCTATGTAGGCTATAGTTAAAATCTCAAACATTTTTTTTTTAACATTAAAAGTGGCATTTTTACAGGTTACTAATAATTGTCCGGTCACGGGGAAAACTCTTATTACTCTGCAACCTTACGATTGATGAAGTAAAACATTGGTGTGCATCTCCTTTTGATGACATCCTAACACAAACTCTAATGTGATTTGGCTGCATAAAACTATATTGCCACCAGCAGTCAATCATTTTCAGCAGCTAATAACAGCCAATCTGAATGGCCTACAATTATAAAAATGGACACATTCATACATTGTGTGAAAATGAGTGTGTACTCATTGTTATGAAAACCAGCCACAAGGTGGCACTATATAAGCAACTATACGTTTTTTTGCTAATAACTTCCCAATTGTAAGGAACAGAATCAAAGATGTTTCTTCTGAATCCTCGCTTTAGTGTATATAAAAGTGAACTTGTGTGCAGAAAAGTTAACACTTCTAAAATCTTTGTACATATTGAGAACAATCACGCTTAGTTTCATGAATTCGATGCTCAGTGGGCAATTATAAACTATTAGCCATTTAAACTGAAAGATGAAGGCTGTAATACTAATGTTGTCCACTAGCACAGTAAAATCATTTTTTATGTTTTTTTCTATCCGTTTCCATCACATTAAATGAATAAATGCATAGATCTTGTTCATTTTTATAACTACGATGTACTGCCAGTACAGTTTTATATTATTAGTGTATGTAGAAATATGTTAAATGCTTACAGATTGTTACATGTTTATTTAACTTTTATATGCCAAAACAAACTACTTGGCTACACTTGGCCAGAAATGATTAATTATTTTTGACCTTGTACAATGACTACCAATTTTATTGGGCTCTTTAAGTAAGTCCTTCTTTGTATAATACTTCATTTATAATTTTAGGGCTGAACGATTAATTGCATTTGCGATCATATGAAAAAAATAGATTTTTTATTTAAAGTTGTGGTATGATATGTAAACAAACATGTTAAACTGCAAGCATTTAAGTAATCATGCAGACAGCACATACTCATGAGCACATTCTCTTATTACTTGACACAAGCTCAAAAGCATTCGCGACCCAATAATTATTAGATTTTTTTCCTAACACGTCTTATGTAATATGACAGTTTGTTTTGTGTAGTATGTCTGCCTATCAGTATTACACTCTATTATAATTTGTACAAAAATATGACAAGTTTTCTTGGTTTCAGTTTCAGTTCTGCAAACCATTGCACATTAGAGTTTACACCATACGGCTTCTCTCCCTCTGGCTCAGGGCTACAATGTTGGGATCCCTAATAAAACTATCCTAGTCAGTTGCAAGGCAAACTTTTCAATTTTGCGTTTATCATTGAAATGTCCATGGCATCCTAGGTAACTTTGAATGCATCGAAATTTAAACGGGTATGACCGCACATAAACCACCTTATGATCATGTCTTATGACAGTAAACATTTTTACAGAGGGGTTTCTTTTCTGTTGTCTCGATCCCTTATTTAACACGGGTGTGTTTGTGGTTGCTGTACGACTTGTGTCATTAACACTACCAATCTTGTGCCTACCTTGACTGAAGATGGGCCTCTTCTTGTTGCTGTAAAAACCATTTCACCTTCATGTTAATACCGGTGCAAGTGGAATCCATTAGATATTCCTATTCAGCCATTTTGGTCATCTTGGGCTTGGACCCCCAAGAGTGCCACGGGGGCTTGATGGAAGAGTATTATTATGGATATCCAGTGTTGAACTCTTAGGCCTTAGCCTTTACAGTGAATACACTGTGATAGTCCAGTGTATTGCCTGAGATGTGTATGTCTTAGTTATCTATTAGCATTGATGTTTTCGGGTTATTCTGAAAGGGTTTAGTCCTGTTTTATCTTTCTAGTGTGAATCTTTCTGTGGTCTTCACCGACTTCTCCTCTGGGCTTTGCCTCACATGATGGGGTTGACTATATCATTGATTAGTTAGGTTTTTTTGGTTTTTCTGGGGAGCTTTTTTTATTTTGTTTTAGTTTTAGTAATTTTAGTTCTCCAACTTTTTTAACTACTTTTCAACTTTTTTTCCCATCTAATATTTATGTTATTTTATTCAATTACATTTTTATTTTTTAGTTTAGAAAAACAACACTTAACACAACAATCAAAGATGAATTTCAGATTTGTTAACACTTAGCAAACATTCAAACAATAAACCAGACAAAAAGAGTAAACCGAGACAGGAAATCTTGTGCAGTATTCGTTACTGATGTTTCGCGCTGACTGACCTCTTTCTTCCACTTCTCTTCGCTTAGCCGACAGGAGCTTTGTCAATCCGATCTGTTTTGAACTTTCACCAGTCTATTGTCACTGGTGGAAGAGCCTGAACTACGGACACGATCTGTTTTTCTATTTCGTCATCTCTATCTCTTGTACCCTTCCTCGTTCGTCTCTCATTCCCTTCTTCAGCATGGTTTACTTTTCCCTCTTCTACCCTCCTCTTCCCCTCGTGTCGCTTCCGGCCAGCTTTTTCGTCAGGCTCGGCATCATGTCCTCTTCTCTGTCTTCTTTCCTGCAGCTTGCCTGTGGTTTCCTAACACCTTACTTGCTGTCTCCATGACGACCTCATTTTGATATTTTTGGGCTGCCATAGCCCGGTCCGGTTCATCCGAGCGGAACTCTTGTCTGCGCCCATGTTTTCCGCACCGACAGATTTCGGAGTAACTCCTTCCGCTCCGTTTGCAGCCTGTTTTCACGCACAGCCCAGCCACTAAGCTAACAACACTGAGTACTGGTAAAGGGATCGATCAATAATTTACTTTCCTCGCATTTTACTTTAGGTAAGTACACTAATAATATTTTAAACAATAATCAATTAACTTACAGTATCGTCGTTTGAAGAGATAATTGATTTGAAAGAATGTTAACGTTACCCGTTCATCTGAATTAGCTTAACTAGTAATAGTAAATATACTCAATGTACACAACGTAGTACAAGCTGATGGTTTGCTTTTATTTTATTGTTTTTCTTTATGACAAGACTAATGAACTGTTTTGCTTTTCGACTTTCCGAGTAACTGTTCGTGATGTAAGCTATCTTACTGTACTTTAAATATTTCTCCCCCTTAAACAGTCTAGTGTCATTATTCCAACCCACACTTTAACATTTTGTTTGTGTATATACACACACACACACATTTAGTATTTAAAAAGTGCATCAAATACATCTTTAGTGAAATGGCAGATCTGATGTGTTGAATAATATCAATGAATCTATTTTTAGACCTCACAAGGGCTTTAAGTTATTGTTTTTCTTTCTTTTTGTCAGAAACACAAATAGTTGAAGATGACAGACCGTTACAACATCCACAGTCAGCTGGAGCATCTGCAGTCGAAGTACATCGGCACAGGCCACGCAGACACCAGCAAATGGGAATGGCTGGTTAACCAGCACAGAGACTCATACTGCTCCTACATGGGCCATTTCGACCTTCTCAATTACTTCGCTGTCACCGAGAACGAGAGCAAGGCTCGGGTCCGCTTTAACCTGATGGAGAAGATGCTGCAGCCGTGTGGTCCACCAGCAGACAAACCTGAGGATGCTTAGGGCTGTTTTGACTCGGGATGTTTTTTTGTTCATTCAGTGCTGGGAGATCAAATACAGAGACCATGGACACATGGGGTTGTGGGTGCTCTTTGAATCCTCTTGTTTGTGAACCAGTCAATGTTTTCTCTTTTTTTATGCTTCTTTTTTGTGGTATTTTGTATAGATTTTTGAACCACAAGTGTCTTTGAAGATAATAAAGTTTGATACCCTATCACAAATGCATTGATTGTATTATTATATTTATTATTATTTTCATATTAACAACTTTAGAAATTGATACTTTTTATTCAGCGAGGACCCATTCAGTCGATCAGAAGTGACAGAAAAGTCTTTCATAATGTTACAAGATGTTTCAAATAAATTGTTCTTTTGACATTTTTATTCATCAAAGAACTTTGAACAAAAAAAAGTATCATAGCCTTCACCAATATTAAATAGCAGCACAACTGTTGATAATAATCAGAAATGTGTCTTGAACACCAAATATACTATATTAGAATGATTTCTGAAGGATCATGTGACTTAAGACTGGCGTAATAGCTGCTGAAAATTCAGCTTTGGGCCTGAACATTTGTTTTTTTTTTTTCTCTTTCCCCCCATATATATTTAAAATTAGCATTTTTAAAATATATGGGGGAGAAAAACAAATGTTCAGAGGTCATCAGCATTTTTCAGGGCAAGGACCTCTTAGGCAATATAGACATGGAGCAGAGACCCCCAATACAAAATGTGTCAAGCAGAGCTACATATTAAGCATATAGTCTTCGATATTAATAGAAAGTAGGGGTGCAACGGTTCTCGGTAAAAAATCCACACACGGTTCGACATACACTAGGACTGCGGTTCAACTTAAATCTGACAATGCATCTGTAATATGGTTTGTTAGAGTTCGGCTAATGCATGTTTCTGTTGATGGATACAAATTCTGGCTTCACAATACATTACAACAACAGCGATGAAAAAAAAAACGTGGACAAACCAGTCCCTCTTTGTTCAACGCAAGTGCTGTATGTTGGAATAACTCATTTACGGAAGTCCTAAGAGGCCAATCATTTTTTTTTCTTTCTTGTTTTGTTGTGATAACGACTTAATTATCTCGTGATCCCGACATAAGTTATTTTCTCGTGATCTTGACATAACAAAAGTTGTTCTCTAAGTTACAAAACTGCGCCAACAGGTGGCACTTCTGAATATAACTGATGGGGTGTTGTATACTGTATATCCACTTTACTGTACACGTTTGGGACAGAATAAGGACCTTCCTCATGATCGCTATAATTTGTGCAGTATTGATCATTACTGACATTTAATTAACTCAAAAATGTGAAATGCTTGAATCAATACAATTATATTGTGAATCTGTTATTGTTAAGTTCTTGTTAGATGCGTGACTCATCACAGTTTCACCACCGCATAGTGTTCCTGCTTATTAAAACCAGTGTTGACGTCACTGTATTCTGTTTGCACCTATATCTTTATTTGTGCATCTTTGAAGTAGGCCAACATGATTGCTAGTTAATAAGCGGGGATGTTGTGTTTATCTAGGACACGCTTCAACGACATATTTGTAATGTGCATCTTTTCCTTGTTTTTTGTTAATCGTTAAATGTAAATTGATAAGAAATGTGATTTATGTATGTACCAATGTGCATCTCAATAAATTAGAATGTCGTGGAAAAGTTAATTTTTTTTTCAGTAATTCAACTCAAATTGTGAAATTCGTTTTTTAAATAAATTCAATGCACACAGACTGTTTAAGTAGTTTAAGTCTTTGGTTCTTTTTTTGTGATGATTTTGGCTCACATTTATTTAGCAAAAACCCACCAATTCACTATCTCAACCAATTAGAATACTTCATAAGACCAATAAAAAAATTTTTTTAGTGAATTGTTGGCCTTCTGGAAAGTATGTTAATTTACTGTACATGCACTCAATACTTGGTAGTGGCTCCTTTTGCTTTAATTACTGCCTGGCAGTAATGGAGGTGATCAGTTTGTGGCACTGCTGAGGTGGTATGGAAGCCCAGTTTTCTTTGACAGTGCCTTCAGCTCATCTGCATTTTTTGGTCTCTTGTTTCTCATTTTCCTCTTGACAATAACCCATAGATTCTCTATGGGGTTCAGGTCTGGTGAGTTTGCTGGCCAGTCAAGCACACCAACACCATGCTCATTTAATGGTTACTTCTGGTGCTTTTGGCAGTGTGGGCAGGTGCAAATCCTGCTGGAAAATGAAATCAGCATCTTTCAAAAAGCTGGTCAGCAGAAGGAATCATGAAGTGCTCCAAAATTTCTTGGTAAACGAGTGCAGTGATGTTGGTTTTCACAATGGACCAACACCAGCAGATGGTATTGCACCCCAAATCATCACAGACTGGGGAAACTTAACACTGGATTTCAAGCAACTTGGGCTATGAGCTTCTCCACCCTTCCTCCAGACTCTAGGACCTTGGTTTCCAAATGAAATACAAAACTTGCTCTCATCTGAAAATAGGACTTTGGACCACTGGGCAACAGTCCAGTTCTTCTATTTAGCCCAGGTAAGACGCCTCTGACGTTTGTCTGTGGTTCAGGAGTGGCTTAACAGGAGTGGAATACGACAACTGTAGCCAAATTTCCTTGACACGTCTGTGTGTGGTGGCCCTTGATGCCTTGACCCCAGCCTCAGTCCATTTCCTTGTGAAGTTCACTCAAATTCTTGAATCGTTTTGCTTGACAATCCTCATAAGGCTGCGGTTTCTCTCGGTTGGTTGTGCATCTTTTTTTTTCCACACTTTTTCCTTCCACTCAACTATCTGTTAACATTCTTGGATACAGCAATCTGTGAACAGCCAGCTTCTTTGGCACTGAATGTTTGTGGCTTACCCTCCTTGAAGGGTGTCAATGATTGTCTTCTGGACAACTGTCATATCAGCAGTCTTCCCCATTATTGTGTAGGCTAGTGAACCAAATTGAGAGACCATTTTGAAGGCTCAGGACACCTTTGCAGGTGTTTTGAGTTGATTAGCTGATTGGCATGTCACCATATTCTTAATTTGTTGAGATATTGATTGGTGGGTTTTTGTTAAATGTGAGCCAAAATCACAATTAAAATAACCAAAGACTTAAAATACTTCAGTCTGTGAGCATTGAATTTATTTAATACACAAATTCACAATTTGAGTTGAATTACTGAAATAAATAACTTTTCCACGACATTCTAATTTAATGAGATGCGCCTGACAGTGTAGCCTGAGGCTAATTTAATTCAGTGATGTTCTATAGTGTTGTAATCTTTTGTATTTTCTACATTTCTTTGTGGAAACCACACACACACACTTTTCAAACAGCATCCCAAGCTTGTAACGCACATTATATCAGTCACAGCATATAATGACTATTAAAAATTACAAATTATATATAATTTTATTTAAAATAAAAGGAAAATAAAGTGAATTGAATCTAAGCAGCTCTAAAAGATTTTAGAATAGTTGTCTGCATCCTTCTGAAGGCGCTCCGCCTGTGTTTGCGGTGCTGCTTTATGAATTAATTAAATGTCAGTAATGATCAATACTGCACAAATTATAGCAATCATGAAGAAGGTGCTTATTCTGTCCCAAACGCGTACAGTAAAGTGTACAGTATACAACACCCCATCAGTTATATTCAGGTATATGGTGCCACTTGTTGGCGCAGTTTTGTAACTTAGAGAACAACCTTTGTTATGTCAAGATCACAAGAAAAATAAGTCGTGATAACGACAAAAACAACTTTTATGTCATGTCGAGAACACGAGAAAATTAAGTCGTAACGAGAAAACAACTTTTGTTATGTCAAGATAACGAGAAAATTAATTGTGATCAACTTAAAACACTTTTTGTATATGTCGGATCCGAGAAAATAACTTCATGTCGAGATCACGAGATAATGAAGTTGTTACACGACAAAGCAAGAAAGAAAAAAATAATAATCTTAGGACTATCCGTATGATTTTATGCCGTCATGTCACGTGTTGATAACGCGTGAGACCTGAACCCCCAAGTTTGTATCGTGTGTTTAAACTAAACTCATTTAAGCCTGGCCAGATTAAATATTAAAGAGCCAGAAGACGCTAACCCGCACGCAGCCCGCGTCTCAAGAGCGCAAATATTATGCTTTCTCTGAAGTTTTGTTTAAATGGACAAATTCACTCAAATATTATGTAAAAATGCCCGTCTTGGTGGGTATCCTATAGCAGACATAGTCGGCTGAACGTACGGTATCAGTGCGTTCTCTTAAAGTGACCGCACTTTCTTAGTTTAAACAGCAACAACACTGAAATCACTCACTGCTCTTGATTGAATATCTTTTGTAACTTTAATAAGGATTAATACTTAATTTATACAGTCAAATATGCAATGTTATTTTACATTTGATTACTTTATTCAATTTCTGTACCTAAAAACTAATATTAGACCTACCTAAAAAACCTGAAAAGCACTGTTTATTTTATTTGTATCTTTGCTCTATTGTATTTATTTGTGCTGTTGCTTGTAGTTAGATTATTGATATAGATTTATATTTGACAATATAGTTTTTTCCCTAAACATAGCACATACCGAACCGTACCGAAACAGTGACTCTAAAACCGTGATACAAACCGAACCGTGAGTAAGTTGAACCGTTTCACCCCAATAGAAAGTAACCATATTATGATCATGAATAAATTGTATATGTATATTAAGAGAGTAGATCAGAACTATGCACATTATTGTTGTTGCATGTGCCTGCATATTACTTTTTGTTGTCAAAAGTTAGATTTATGCATCATAACAAACAACATGTTGAGATAATAATCAGTTCTTTAGTTGTTTGTGGTTGTTGTAAATGATTTTAATAGATTTGCAGTCATACTTTTTAATTTTACTAGTCATATGGATATTTACCTGAAATTTTGCTACAAGTTTATTAATAATTCACATTTTAATTTTACTGTCAGATGGACAAATAAACATTTACTTGAATTGTTATAACTTTTTTATTTTACTGTGAGATCGAGAAGATTCAAATCACTGAGTATCTGCAACTAGTGAGGGTTTTCTAATAAAGTGCAGATGTAATGTGTATAGCAATGTACAGTGAGACATTTAAGATTATGTACAAGCCATTACTTTTACAAATAACTGGAATGGAATAAATATATATATATAGATAGATAGATTGCAGCATGTAATTGGCCGTCGGTCCTCTTAGCAGCATGAAAAACAATACTTTTATTCAACGGATTATAGTTATAGCCTCGAAAGTGCGAAAAACCACTCACTTTAGTCACTAAAAAGCTGTCACTCATGTCAGTTCGCGATCTCACAACGTTCCATTATCAATGGATTTTTATAATCAATAAAGTTGTTTACACTGCATAATGGATCTCTTACTTACATCATGGCGTTGTTTGTTAAAGGGGTCATATGATGCGATTTCATTTTTTCCTTTCTCCTTGGAGTGTTACAAGCTCTTGGTGCATAAAGAAGATCTGTAAATTTGCAAAGACTAAAGTCTCAAATCCAAAGAGATATTCTTTATAAAAGTTAAGAGTCAGCCACACCTACCTAAAACGGCTCGTTTGAACACGCCCCCACATATCTACCTCACTATGTGGGAAGATTTGCATAACGCCACCCAAATGTTCACGCAAAGAAAGAAGGCGTAACTTTTATTCTCGCTGTAGTATTGTTGCCGCTGCTGCCATGTCCTGAAGACGCTGTGTGCTTCGTTGTGAAAGTGAAACTACTTTGTTTGGTCTTCCAAAAGAGGACGATATCCGCTTCGTCATGCCTGGAGCTGATCCGTGCTGGTCGCTGAGGGAATACATCAACTTAGTGCTGTGGATCGCCGGATCGGCTTTCACAGTTTTCACCACTCTTTCGCCGGAACCGCCGTTCTCGATCCCGCCGCCTCAGCTCACTCTTGCCGGGCTTTCGCTCACGCTAGGCCACTGTGTTTTTCGTTGTGAAAGCGAAACTACTTTGTTTGGTCTTCCAAAAGAGGACGATATCCGCTTTGTCATGCCTAGAGCTGATCTGTGCTGGTCGCTGAGGGAATACTTCAACTTAGTGCTGTGGATCGCCGGCACATTTTATGGAGGACTGTAACGTTAGACTAAAATGCCGGCAGTTCTGACTCACGTAAGTACGTTTTCATTTAAATCATTTGCCACTGATGATTCAAACGCGAGTTTTGAGCAGTGTAGAGTAGCACTTGTTGTTTGTCATTTCTCTGATCACAAATGCAGATAGGGTTTTATGTTTACGCGGCGTGATGCAACGCAACGCAACGCGTAAAAAGACAGTATAAGTCATTATAATCAGTAATTATGTCCCCATTGGATGCAACAAATGCCTCGTTTTTAATGAGTTTTAATGTTTTTGTCTTGTCGCTCCGGCCGGACACGCCATCACAGTATGGTAGGGGCGTAACATTTCCGTCACACGCTTGAGGTATTCGGCCAATCACAACGCACTGGATAGCTGGCCAATCACAGCACACCTCGCTTTTCAGACCGATGAGCTTTGTAAAAATCGACGCGTTTCAAAAAGGCAGGGCATAGAGGAGAAACAATAATGTACAGTATGTGGAAAATAATGTTTTTTTTTTTAACCATAAACACATTTCATTACACCAAATAATGTTCTTTTTAGCAGCATCATATGACTCCTTTAATGAGAGAGGATTGGCAATGGCCAGAGCTAGCATAAATTCAGCACTGAACATTAAACAAAACTTGGCGCGTTTCTACCCTAAACACCTGTGATTGGCCATTGCGTTCAAGAGCTCAACAAACATGTCATCGCTGCAAAAACAAGCCGTTAATAGAAACATTTCACATTCTCCAGCTCAAACTCAAAAACGCAACAGAGCGTTTGCTAAATCTGTTTCGCCAATCGCCAATAATATTATATCATCATTACAGTATCAAATGAGGGTGCTCTTGCTTTCGTTTCAGGGTGCTTATATTTAAAAATGTATTTTGTGTGATGTGTTATACCTACCTTTTTTTAGCAAAAAATTATTTGTGATCAAACTTTAATTGGCAGACCCCCTGCAAAACCGCTGTGGACCCCCGGTTGAAGACCCTTGAAGTCAAATATTATTAAATATTAAAATAAATGCAGCCTGGGTAAGCATACCTTTCTTTAGTGTTTTTTTTATTTATTAATTTTTAATTTTATTTATAAAAAAGGGAAAAAAAGAATACTTGTTAACAACCTGTGTTATATAATGGAAGTTACTATTAAAATCAGTTATCTTTATTTTGGGAGTCTCTGGGTTGGCTGAGTCTTAGGGGTGGGGGTTTAAGTTCGTAAACGCTGAAAGCCTCTACTATAGCCAGGAGAATTTAAGGTTGGTCTAATAAGCAATTTACTTAAAGGGGTCATATGATTGCTAGTTCAATTTTTCCTTTCTCTTTGAGTGTTACAAGCTCTTGGTGATAAAGAATATCCTGTAAAGTTTGCAAAGACTAAAGTCTCAAAACCAAAAAAATATTCTTTATCAAAGTGCAGACTTTTTAAGGGGTCGTCCATGTGTGGTTGCCGCCGCCCGCCGCCGCGCTGGTTCTCAGCCCACCGGCTGTCTCACTCAAGCCCGCCGGCCCCCTCACACTCAGCCTGCCATGGTGCCGGCATTTTATGGATGAGGACTGTTTCCTGAACCAGTAGCCTACATTGCTTCTGTGGCACAAAGGCTGTTTCTATATAGTTGGGCAGTTCCAACTTTGCAAGGAGAGTTTGGCGCTTCTGACTCACAGCCTGTTAAGTACATTTTTTATATTTAAAGAATTTGCCACTGATGATTCAACTTTGAGTAGCGCTTGTTGTTTGTCGTTTCTCCGATCACAAATGCAGACATGGTTTTATGTTTACGCAGCACGATACGCACCGCGTAAAAAGACAGTAAAAGTCATTATAATCAGTAATTATGTCCCCACTGGATGCAACAAATGCCTCGTTTGTAATGGGTTTTATTGGTTTTGTCTCGCCGTGCCGGGAGACGGCATCACAGTATGTAAAGGGGGTAACATTTCCGTCACACGCTTGAGGTATTCAGCCAATCACAACGCACTGGATAGCTGGCCAATCAGAGCACACCTCGCTTTTCAGAACGATGAGCTTTGTAAAAATCGACGCGTTTCAGAAAGGCGGGGCATAGATGAGCAACAATAATGTACATTATGTGGAAAATAATGTGTTTTTTAAACCGTAAACCGCATAAACACATTGCATTACACCAAATACACAACATAATGTTCTTTTTAGCAACGTCTAAAAGACCCCTTTAATTCAATGTGAAATCGGATCCATTTACATTAACATGAAATTAAAAAGTATGGAAAAGCTGCTTCGATCTGCTGTGGCATATAGCTCATTTAAAGGAAAGAATGCATAAAAAGGAGTGGATTTTTCCAATGTTTGTCCAATAAATCACTGCAGAGGAAATTTCACATCACCATGACTTCACTGATAAGAGATTTGCAGCGTTTGAGCGTGGCAGTCAGCGATTGCAACTAGCATAGCAGGGCAAATCCTCGCCAGCTGGCTACACAGTTTGAATTATTCTTACAACAGAGTCATTTCTGCAGTGTCAGGATCAGGAATAACATACTGGCAACAGCAGATCACCGGCTGTGCTCATGCTGAAGCTCACCAGCTATTTTTATTTTAAACTGAAGGATAATGCTGAATTAAGCTGTTGAGGAGTCCAGAAGGTTCTAGAAAGATGCTACAGAAGGAATTATGTATAAAAATGCTGCATTTGAGCAGATGGTCAGATGAAGCAGTAACAAACAACCCTTTCAGTCACTCATTACCCTCCTACACTACCAGCTTGAGCTCTTCTTTCAAACATATCATCGCTCTGAGAAAATAACACCTGGACTGGCCACACAAAAAGGTAATTGAGTAAACATTTCATGTCCTTCAGTGGCTGGCACTAACCTTGACAGCATGCGTCTACGGACGTGACTATTGCTACATTCAGTCAACCATAAAGTCATTCCCAACATCTCTAATGGTAAAATTTCAAATCATCATTTCCAGTGGAAAACCCATTCAGCAAATAAAGAGCTATCACATGCTTGCTAAATCTTAAGTCAGCTTGTTTATGTGTGCTAGTGCCTAAATGTGCTTATAGATTAAAGGTCATTTTGCTCCATAGTCATTTATGGACAATTAACTTTGAAAGTCTATCTGTCATGCTGTAATTCAATATAAGGTTTAAATTTAATTCTGTATGAGTACATACATATCTATGATTAAATATGTGAGAACAGATGCCAGTACCATCTGATTAGAGGCACAAGCAACTGGAGAAGAAAAACAAGTTAAAGCAAGCATGAAATCAAATGGAGTGCACTTGGCGCCTGTGATGACGGCAGCGGTTCTGTCTAAAAGGGCTTGATATGAAAGGTGTGATCTGCCAACATTATTTGCTCTGCATGTGTATGACATTTACTGTACATCTAATATGTGCCACAGAATCAAAGAAGGCTTCTGGATGACTTGTAGATTGATCACTACAGACTCACAGATAGAGTGCAAACACACATGTCAATATTAAGACGATGCCAGAATGATACACAATTCATGACTGTGCGTTACTGGGAAAACAGTTCAAGAGCACAGCCGACACGTTCATTTTTCTTATGCACAAAGATTTCCTGGACAGCATCCTTTACAACAGGGCTGTCCAAACGTCCTGCAGAGTTTAGCTTCAACCATAGTATTAAACAACCCGATAACCATGTCTAATCAAGCGGTCGTACAAGGTGCACGAAGCTATTTCCCAGTTCAGGGTGTTTGAGGCAAGTGTGAAGCTAATTCTGCAGGACACCCCGAGTCGGCCAGGACCCGTCTCCCCCACGTGTTTGACACCGCCCGCTTGGACAACATTAGCAAGCACTTGATGTATTTCCATAATTGATCAGGTCAGACAATAATTTGACTCTTAAATTATAATGTCTTAATAACAATCTGGCCACTGCAGAATAATGTCAACTTACTGTAGGAATCTCTCTATCTGTAGCATTGAAATGACTTTATTTGTATCCCAGTACACCTACAATAAAAGTAGCTCTCATCCTATTCTTCAATCCAAAACTATTCTAGTTTGCCTTTAGCTTGTCGAGGTGGTGTGCTCAAAATTATTCATACCCTTGGAAAATATGATCAAAGAGGCTGTGAAAATAAATCTGCATTGTAAATCATTTTGATCTTTTATTTAAAAAAAAAAAAAAAATCTAACCGTAATTAAAGTTAAAAGCGTGGGTGGAACCTCACATTGATGAAATAAATATTTTTCTCAATTGTGCAGTAAGAGGAGTGTGTCTATTTCATCCTATATGCGTACGCTGGTGAGTAGGTTGAGAGTTTGTGTGGTGCCAAGACTCAAAGGATCCCCAGTGGAGATACTGCAGAAAATTCTAAGAAAAAATAGAAAAGAAATAGCTTATTCCAACATAAACAAACTCCCGCCTATTTATTTGCTAGATCATGACTGGAACTTTAAACGGGATTGGGGTCAATGGTCAGATGAAAAAAACAAAAAATAGCTTGTAGCAGCAACCCCTCAAGATGGGTTTGGTTGCACAATTGGATAAAAAAAATGTGTACAATGAAAAATAGTGGATCTTTAAGGGTTGTTGTAGGGCCCCTATCTTTATTGCCGGAGATCTGCGATATGTTTGTTCAGTTATAGAGGCATCAGTATTGATTTCATCTAAAATAACCAATTGGATAAATGAAAAATACGACTTGTCCATGCTTAGACATCGTTATGGGCCTAAGGTTGGATCTTCCAACGGGACACATGACCAAAACAAATGAAAATGGGGCAATGAGAACACAGCATCAAGCTTCTGAATGGTTGCCAACCCCAGTTAACTGAGCTGAACCATAATGAGTGTGGTGAACTGAAGAGGGGAAGCACCATCATGGAGCTGGGAATCCGAAGTTTTTGGAGAGATTCTGGATGAAGGAATGGTCTCTGATCTCTGATCTGTCAGATGTTCTCTAAACTCTTCAGGCATTATAGGTGAAGACTCAGAGCTGTTCTCTTCAAAAGGATGATGCAAAAAGTATTGAATAAAGGGTTTCTGTTATGATTAATAATTGGACCATGTGTGTATTAGGCGAAGAAACATTTAATAAGGAAATTTAATCTCCCTATTTGAACATTCTTATTCTTCAATGAAAGGTTATATTTTTGTACATTTTTTAAAATAAAAGATTAATAGGATTAACAATGCATATTTATTTTCAGCCTTTTTTGATCATATTTACCAATTTACCATATTGAATAATTTTGAGCACAACTCTATATAGAATAAATTGTATGATCATAACTTCTCAGCATCTACAGCATAAAATGTCTAGTAATTGTTTCTAAATCATACAATATGAATGATAAAATTCTTACAAAAGCACTACAATATTATATATGCTCTCTAAATACACTTGCTAATTCTCCTGCTTTGTTTTACTGGCATGTACAATTATTTTCATTTTTTGTTTATATATATACAGTGGGTACGGAAAGTATCGGACCCCCTTATATTTTTCACTCTTTTTTATATTGCAGTCATTTGCTAAAATCATTTAAGCTAATTTTTTTCCCTCATTAATGTACAAACAGCACCCCATATCGACAGAAAAACACAGAATTTTTGACATTTTTACAGATTTATTAAAAAAAGAAAAACTGAAATATCACATGGTCTAAGTATTCAGACCCTTTGCTGTGACAGCATCTGAGTTAACTCATGGGTGATGTCCATTCTTCTGATCATCCTTGAGATGGTTCTGCGCCTTCATTTGAGTCCAGCTGTGTTTGCTTATACTGATTGGACTTGATTAGGAAAGCCACACACCTGTCTATATAAGGACCTTACAGCTCACAGTGCATGTCAGAGCATTAATGAGAATCATGAGGTCACAAGGAACTGCCTGAAGAAGTGTGGGAGACAGAATTGTGGCTGAAGCTGCACATATCTGGCCAACGGTTTATTACAAAACCAATTCTGCTGCCTCTTAAGGTTCTAAAGAGCACAAGTGGCCTCCTGTTAATCTTAAATGGACACGTTTGGGACTGACCAGACACCCTTCCTGGAGTCTGGCGTTTCGGCCCGCAATACTTGAGCATCGGGGGAGAGACGAGCTCTTGGTGAGAGATGTAAAGAAGAACCAAGCTCCCTGTGGCTGAGCTCCAGAGTTGCAGTCGGGAGATGGGAGAAAGTTGAAGAAAGTCAACTTGTTAGCTTTGGACCTAATCCGACACACAACTTTTTGTTATATTTAACAAATAATGTCTAACTCCCCCTCACTTAACCAAATGGCAATTACGAGGGTCTATGGACCCTTCGCCCGAAATGCACCTAACACCTCAGAAGGCAGAACAGGCCTCTGGTTCCATTGCAACCAATGCTGATATCACTGGTTTTATTACCTAAAGGAATGCGGGCAGAGAGAAACTTCCTCATTTTCCTCATAAGAAAGACACATAATGCCCAGATAAATGGACTGTTCTCTAATTAATTCAGAGGAAAACCTTTCTTTGAATGAACACAAATATCCTTCAGGTCATTGTGTATGTTACTGTCCTTGTATATTGTCTTTCATATTGTATACTGTTTTATGCAGGCTTATGATAGAACCACTCGTTCATATTAACCTCACCTATACCATGTTTGGTATCTATGAATTCATATTTTGATGATCTAAATGAGAGTGCATATTACATGCTGATACATATGCAACATATTAATGTTCTAAGAAACTTTACTAGTTTGTGCATTAACACCCAAGCGAATTACATATGCAAAAAACCATGCTTAAGAGAACAAAGGGTCGTAAACCCTCCAGTAATTGCCACCTCCCTCTTGGAATTTCCATCTTTCTCATTGGAAAAGCCCATCTTGAAAGGCAGGGGGTTTTCTCCGACCTTAAAGGCCCGGCTCCCGGGACCCGCCCCAGTCGGTGGTTCGGACAGAAGCAAAGATGAAGATGTGAGAAAAAACGCTTCAGGATACCAAAGCATATGTGCCAGGCCTTTCTTCGGCCTAGTCCTTTCCATTCCTCAAGTGACTCTGACTCAAACTGGTTCTTTTCATCAACTAACTTCAGCAAGATCTTGGGGCCTTAATATTGCATCAGGAAAATTTTTCAGACAGACTCTCAAGTATCAAACTTAGTCGATTTAATGGATGCATTAAGTATCAGTTACACCTTATTACAAAGGTGTGTTTGAACTAAGAATCTGACGTTGCCCTCAGTTTAATGGTTGAATGTATAAATGCAAAGTGTGTCAAAAATTCATTCTTTATGCTCTTTCTATGGGAGTTCACCTTAACCCTTCCTATAAGACCAACTGTATGGGTCTGTCTTTGTGTGTGTTGTGTATGTGTAGTTAGATCCGCTTAATGTGTTTATGTAGTATGTGTTTAGATCTGTTTAAGTGTTTATGTAGTTAATAAACCCTTACTTGTATCACACTTGACATGTTCACTGTTTGCTCATAACCGGAGTCACTAAACATGCAGATTTACGCTACAAGCTTTGAAGAATTGTACAGTAAGAAAGTTATTTCCCTAAACCAGGAAATTAACGTTCTTAGAATTGACAAGAAGCTGACCTGAGGATAAGGTTTTTGTTCCAAAAACAGTTAAATATCTACAGTGGATCTAATATATGAATATTTAATTATAACTAGTTATGGTTAATTATGTAAACATCATGGTTAGTTGATAAACATCAAGAGACTACAACGGACAGTCAAGACTGCTGAGAAGATTATTGGTTCCCCACTGCCCAACCTCCAAGATCTTTACACCACCAGAGTGATAAAAAGAGCTAAGAAAATCACTCTGGACCCCTCAAACCCAGCCCACTCTCTCTTTGATCTGTTGCCTTCTGGTCGGCGCTACAGAACAATGACCACCAGAACAGCCAGGCACAAGAACAGTTTTTTTCCCACAGACTATACTCCGTCTTACGCCATAAGCTTGCCAATAATTACTACATCGGTGTCCATCACAACTAGCATAGTTATATTTATATTAAACTGCACACTTTTTAATAACATATCTGCACACTAATAAACATATCTGTACATTTATCTAAACTATTACATTTTTTCCTATACTTCTATTTTTGTATATAGTACATTATTCAATTTTTATTTTTTTATTATATTAGTGTTATATTACAATCCTACTGTGTTATTCCAATGTATGTCTGCACTATGTTTGTACTTTCTTATACACTGGAAGCTCCTGTCGTCAAGTCAAGTTCATTGTGTGTGTAAACATACTTGGTAATAAAGCTCTTCTGTATTGCCTGATCGTATGAGTTTCTATTTCCCATGGCTGATTCGCTACACAACCATGACTGCAGCCCTCCCCCAGTCGGGGCTTTATGGCAGAGTGGGCAGACGGAAGCCTCTCCTCAGTGCAATGCACATGAAAGCCCGCATGGAGTTGCCTAAAAAATAACACCTGAGGACTCCAGTGGTGGTGAGAAATTAAGATTCTCTGGCTTGCTTGATTGCCAATGATGAACTTGTTTGGCCTTATCTAGCGGTATGTGTGGAGAAATACCAGGCATGGATCATCACCTGTCACCACTTACAAGATCCAACGTTGAAGCATGTGTTGGCGTTAGCATCGTTGGCTGTGGGGGTGTGTTTTCAGTCTGCAGGGACGACGCGACCGACGGTTGCAATCTGATGAAAGAATCAATGGGCCCAAGTACAGGGATTCTTCCGGACGAAAAACCCTTCGCTCCCACGTTAGGTGCTCAGGACGCCTCAGGATCTGGGCCCGAAGGTTACCTCCCGCAAGGGCAAATGACCCTAGCACACCGCTAAAATACCGACGGAGTGGGTCACAACATACGTCTGTGGTGACTGTTATGGAGTTGGCCAGCCAGGAGGCCCTGACTGGAAACCCAATTTTTTGAGCATTCTCTGGAGAGACCTAAAAAAGGTCTGTCACACCACCGTTTTACTATCCAATCCTGACAGATATGGAGAGGATCTGCAAGGAGGAATGCAGAGGATCCCCAAATCCAAGTGTGAAAAACTTGCTGCATCTTTCCCAAAAAGACTCATGGCTATGTTAGTGGTGCAAAAGGGGGCTTCTGAACTGAATATGAGCAAAGGGTTGAATACTTAGGACCATGTGATATTTCAGTTAGATCGTTTTTAATAAATCTGCACAAAAAGTCAACAATGTTCTGTGTTTTTATGCAATCTGGGTGTGGATGTGTGTAACATAATGAGGGAAAAAAACACATAATGTTAACAATGTTTTGCAATGCGGACAATATAAGACAAAGATTGTGAAATTTAAGGGGGTTCTGAATATTTCCGTACCCCACTGTATATATATATAGATATATATATATTTTTTTTTTAATGTAACTGTCTTTAAAACAAAGAATATATTAGACAGTTAAATGGACTAGATCTCTCGGTGTATACAGTGTGGAAGTATGAAAGCAAATTATATCTCAATCTATACTAGAAACATTTAATAAAAGACATCTTAACGGCTTTTTTCATGAAATAGTGATGAATCCTGTATAAATGTGATTTAAAATTGTCCAGTGGTGATTAAGGTGATTTCTCATGTAAATTTGAGAGCTCGATAACCTAAATAACTAAATAAAACATACAGAATGATAAATACAAGTTAATGTTTTCACCCCTCATTAAATGTGTTTCTCTGAGAAAGAAATCAAGCCAATATACTGGATGTATTCACATATATCATACACGGACTGTACAACTGATTTAAAATAATTTAAGTTTCCCCAATTTCTAACTACATAAAAAAAAACAACAACAACAACTTGAGTGTCCAGCAAATTCTGCCTGTGACATACAATCATATAATATATAGAGCACCAAAATGTGCAATAATGCAATACAGACACATTGTATAATGGACTAAAATAATGGACTACAAGCCCTTTCCAATTTGAGTTAAAACTACCGTTTCACTACATTATATTGCTTGCCACATCTTGTATCCGGTCGACACGACTGTACTCAATAAAACCCACCAAATTTATGTACAACCTAAAAGCCAAATCAACAAGATGCTAGCTGAAAGTTTGGGAAACCCGTGATAATGTTAGGGGGAAACTAAAATACAAGGTAAATAAACATGAATTATGTCACGAACATATGATGCTAGTCTCTTCCTGAACAGCAGTTACAGATATGTTACAACATGACCACATATATAAAGTAATCAGACTTTTTTGGAGAAAACAAAACAACACTGTCAAGGCACAACATAAATCTGATTACATACATTATATTGAGGACGTATTAATCTGGATACAGAGGAATAATGGCAGTAATAAACCTGGACATCATGATGCCCAAATGGATCTGAATATCCATGTAATATACATTGAACCAGATACATGAGTCATATCAAATGTTTTTTCACATGCACGGATATTCATCGATATTACTGGACTCTGCATGAATTACAGAAATATGTAATATATACAAAACAAAACAAAAAAATCCTCAGAGATGAACGCAGCAACAAAGCGAGCCACTGATGAGTCACTGCACGCGCTTCAATGATTCACACTGCTGTGCTCAACCTTGAGAGAATATTAGGGACGCTGTATACTTTAATTAAAAGTAGTTTTTTGCCACCCCACACATGTGCTGGTCTCTTTATCATTTAGTGTGTGCAAAAACATTACAGATATGGAAAAACGTGTCAGAACCATTGCATTGCTGCATCTTATTTGAAGGTCCCTCTCTATCCGTTTCAGATCGCAATGGCATTCCAGGCCCATCTTTAGCCACGCTGTAGCCCTCTAGTGGCTGAAAGCAAGAACCAAAGTGCAGCCGATGCCAGAGAAGAGCCGGCTGCCGCAGGGAGCCAGTCTGTTAGCCTCCCAGCAGGAAGCATGGCGAAGAGACAGGAAGAGAGAGCCTGGAGTTAGCGGCCGTCCAGCACCCCCACCACCAGGCACCGCCTCAGGGCCGATGAAACCTGCCACAAAATGGAGAGAGCAGACGCTAGTTTAGTAGCGATGCCAGCAGACGGGACGCAGAACAGATCTGAGCAATATTTAGAGGAAACGAGGCAGTGGAAAGAGCAGCTGATGGGATCTTACTTATCACCAGCAAGCCTATTAACACGGCACTTGATGAATAAAGAGCCCTGCCAGATACATACTGACAGACATCTAATTTATAAGAGATGCAAAGTAATTGCACTTTGTCTATCCATTTCCAGCAGTTTGCTGTGATGATAAACAGATAATCAGCCAATCATAGTGCTATGGAGGTACCACCTCTCATCGTGTGAATTTTGCTATATTTCACATAGGGCTGGGTAAAACGTGAAGTTTTTGTCATGTTCTGAGAATAAAGACTAGTTTAAAACCACAGTTAATGGTCTGGTTTCTACAACTTTCACTTAGGAGCAAAAATCTGCCTCTAAACATGAAAGAAATAAAGATTTGACATTTATCGTGATGATTATCGATACTGACTGATATAAAAAATTTGATTGTGATATTTTTTTTGGCTATTCTGTCCAGACGTTCTGTAATGTCTATTCAATGCTTTAGCCGTCTCTCACAATGTTTTCAGTTCATTTTCTTTGATCAGGCTGCTAGTACACAAACATACCTGGTAAGACTTTTGCTTCTTCATGGACGCTCCTCTCACCCTTATTGTTCGGTACCCTTATCTCTGTTGTCTCGTTCTGGCTCTTTCCTGTGGTCTTCGTTTTTTGGGCTTTTTCTTTTTGGTGTTTCGCTCCCTGCTTTTCCTTTCCCCCCTTCCCCGTTTCCTTCATGTCTGTGATGTTAAATTAATTCGTTCCTTTAAGATAAGACGCAGCGGTTAAGAAATATGATAAAAAGAAAGTCATTATCACAAAAAAAAAAAAAAGTGACAATGACAAAACTGAATAGTTTGTACAATGGAAATCTTTATGAAACAATGCAAAATGAAACGTTTTTTTAATACACTACCATTTAAAAGTTTAGAACGGTAAGACTTTATGTTTCTTAAAGAAGTCTCTTATGCTCACAAAGGCTACATTTATTTGATCAAAATATTGTGAAATATTACTACAATTTAAAATAACTTTTTTATTTTAAATTGTCTTTGATGAATAGTAAGTTCAAAAGAAAAGCATTTATTTCAGATTTATTTTTTAAGTGTATTATACTTAATTATATGTTAATATAATGTTTTATGTTCATTAAATTACATTCATTATCATGAACTACTGACAACAAAAGTATTTGATTTTTTGTTAAATGCACCAGTCACATGCTCAGTAGGTGGCATCTGTGACCATACAAAAGGCAACTCTTCCATTGTTGATCACACTATCCAGATTTACTGTTCTCTAAATTATACAAGACAGGAACTTAATTATATGCATAGTTGATATGTATGCAGCTGATGGCCCCAAGGGTATATAACAATATAGATAGGCAACGAATGTGTTTATCCTGTTTATTAATTATAAATCGTAAAGGAATGGTTGTATAGAATGAAAATGTCATTATTCACAAAGTGCCAAAAAGAACAAAAAAGTAAAAAAAAAAAAACTATAAATCCATATAACTTCCTGTGTTCAACAAGATAACAGCAGGTAACAGGTTTAGAATGCTGTGAGGGTGAACTACTCCCATTTTGGGACAACCATTAAAGCATTTGTGCTCTGAAATATCTAAAATCATCTAGAAGGCCTTTTAATCTACATAAGTGATAAATTGAATTAGTTTGAGATTCCCTTAGTCTTTAAAAATAGAATTCAAATATTCATTCCAAAAAGCTATATCTATATAATTAAATAGAGAAGTTAAAAGTAAAAGAAAAAAGAAAAATTATTAATTTATCTGTGTTTTAGAGCAGTTTCATCTTTTTATACTATAAAGATATTTTTAATCCTCTGAACCATTGTTATTTAAAATGAAAAAAAAAATCCTACTATTTATTAAACTTGATCAACAATTGGCATGGTTTATGTGCATAAGTGGCATCTGTGAGGTGTGCGTTCAGAATTCTATATAGCACAGCACTCACACTGTAAAGCAACAGTAAGAGAAAAGTGCCTTACTTTGTCTGCAGGGGTTAACCTGGTCCAGGGCTTGTCAGCATGGCGATCATAGTCTTTTGCTTCTGTGACCTCCACATATTCATTGAACCGCAAAATTCTACGTGCCACCAGCTCTGCAACCGTTGGCCGGACGCTGAGCTACAGACACAGAGCAATTCCTCAAGTCACCTTTTAATGTGTGTGCAGTCACCTTTAATAGAAGTTAAGCATGTTCCTTCTAGCCTAAGTAATACCTTATGTGAGTGAAACAATGAATGTGTCAAACTAAATTTCTTCTTTGAGAATGAAGCAGGTTGGATGTGACTGACTTTACAAGTGGAAATATTTAGAGATGGTTTCTACACCTGTAGTCATTTGTCTGAAAAGCACTGTCCATTATTGCGGTTTCAGCTAGAACAGTTCAATTTTGAGAAAATCTCTGTAACTGACTAGTGAACCATTTTATAGATCTGGTCTATCTGACCGATTACATCCTTTGTCCTATTTCTCTCCATAATATAGGGCATTAGCAGCAAACTAAATAAGGTGGCTATAATTAAAATGGTCAGACTTCCAGTCACCACTCTTACAACACGTCAGGAATATAAAACTCTTTTATACTCCCCACAACACCTCACACACTGTAATCTGGAGTTAGCGAGTGGGTTGCAGACACAACCAAATTAACTCTTTAATCTAATTTCACAATAGCAGAGGAACATCTTAAAATATTAAATAATAAATTCAAGTACAACTACATCATCAAAATTTCAATTAGTCTGTGTTAAAGTGATGTATTGAGCTACTAGTCCAGAGCTGTCCAAACTCGGTCCTGGAGGGCCGGTGTCCTGCAGAGTTTAGCTTCAACCTGCCTCAACACACCTGACTGGAAGTTTCTATGCCTAGTAAGAGCTTATTAGCTTGTTAGGTTTATTGTAATAGGGTTGAAGCTAAACTCTGCAGGACACCGGCCCTCCAGGACCGAGTTTGGACAGCCCTGTACTAGTCTCATTTTTATTTTACTTCCTTGTAAAGCCAGCAGATGGCGCAATGCCCCACAGTCCCCTATTTTCCACAAGGTGATGTCACAGTGATGATACTGATTCATGATGATTCATAACATCTTGCAGCATTATGCAAAAGTAACAGGTTAGGAGTTATTTGAAATAAATGTAAACTTATACTTGTAATGTTTCAATGTATGACATGTCTAACTTCTATGGAAGCCCATCTCTGCCATATAAGAAAAAAAAAATGCTTTGGGAAATCACAATTATGACATAAGAAGTCAAAATTATGAGTTACTAAGCCAATCATGACAGGAACATTTTTGTCATAATTATTTTAGAATTATGACTTCCCATCACAATTTAGATTTAATCTGTCATAATTTTGTCTTTTTATCTCATTATTTATTTCATAATTGTGACTTTGTAATAATTATGATTTACCATAGCAGGTTTTTTTTTTCTTAAGTTGTTCTTTTTTTCATATATTTTTGACAGATTCAACAACCTGTCTAGCAGACTGCAGAAGGTTGTACCTTTCGGGATAGTCTTCTTTTAATCTCCTGCTTGGCCTCTTGTACTTCTTCCTCATTTTTCTCTATAGGGACACAAGTAAGACCTTTGTCAGTTTCTATCCTATTCAATGACTGATACTTGCTCTGAAATTTAAATACATCATTTTACAATTATTGCAAAACTGAGAATAAGACTTTACCACAACCAAGGTCACTCAATACTAACTGATATGTGAATGTCAATGCTGATTTTTAGTCTTTAAGTGATCAGAGTACAGTTAAATCTAGCATAACGTAGCATTAAATGGCTGTGTAGAATCAAAGCATGGTCAGTGATGAGTTCAAAACTTAATTGTGTAACATTGGCCAAACACTGAATTTGCCATGGGACCAAGAGGATTGCTTGAAGACTCCTCCATCCTCTTGATTTAGAAATTGTTGTGATATTATGAGATTTCCAAAACAATTACTGGTATACCTTTTATTTTTCTATTTATAGGACGGCCTAACAATTCAAATTGACACTATACTCTTATGATATCTTCAATTATCAATGTCTTATTTAATAATAAACCTCACTTTTACTTCAGAAAACAATAATAACAACAACTTATTTATACTGTATATTATAATTTTAGATTTGGGACATTCAAGCCCTTTAAGGGGCTGCTAATATCAATTATATCTCAGGTAAGCTTTAAGCAACTCTGATGAATTGTTTACACCTCCCTGATTGTTGGCATATAGCTTACAGCTTGTTAGAGCAGAGCTCCTTCATCACATTCCTAGCTTCATCAATTATATCACATAAAACCAAGGCAAGAGAAAAGGCAGAACGGCACAGGGACTGAGACGCACAGCGACGTCTGTGACTCAATGAATGTCTCTGCAACATCAGAGGCAGCAATAAGCAAGAACAAATATTAAATGCCCTGGGCATCCCGAAAAAAAGCAACTGTCTACAGACTGTGTAAATGAGATTGTGACAGAGGAGACATACGTTTTAGAATATTTCGCTGTTCCAGCTCTTCTGTGGTGGGCCTTTGGCTCAGCTGTCTATGGGAAAACGAAAACAAGAATCAGTCTGGGAGAAACCAGAAAGACTACTGATGAATATTTAGACTGTGTTTTGTAAAGGAAAGAACAGGCCCAATTCATACTTCTCAAAACACTCAAGATTATCAGAAACTAAAATTCTGTCAGGTGTATCCAAACTTTTGACTAACAGTATTGATTACCATAAACTGACAATGTTAGTGTCCAAAACATACTAGCAGTACAGAACAGCATGATTTAATGTACCTCACTAGTTTAGAGCCGATCTGCTGTCGTAGCTCCTGTCGCTCCGTCTCTGAGGTCCGTGGGAGAATGTTCTTCTCTTCTAGCTCCTTCTTGCTGGGCCTGTTACCAAGTTTGATGGCAAGTGTGTCCTTGCGGCGAATTTTGCTGGCAAGTGAGCCTACAAAGAGAACAATTAAGAACAAAGCATGCGTGATATATTGGTACCATATTGGTTATCTGCCAATAATGTATCATTATAGGTTGATGGATATATATTTATATATAATGGCTGAGGTTGTGATATTTAATTGTGATTTTGATTGTTGGAGGAAAGGTAATGTAAATGTAAAAATTAAATTACACTCAAAGTTCATTTTAATAAATTATGCAACACAGTAAATGCAATTTTTAGCAAATCTTAAAATCACACTTTTTTATATTGTACATTAGTGTTGTGATGCCTAATTCACTTGCAGAATTGTGTGTGTTTTATCTTTTCATTTATGTATTCAAATAAATGTATTTATTTATTCCAAATGGTAAATAATTTAAATATCTGACATTTATTAGTTATCAGCCATGATATGAAAATCATTATTGGTTTATCTGCACTGGACAGTGCTTTAGTACCATTGCAACCCAAGAAAAAAAACTTAATAATAATAAGGTATTTGCATTCTGACACCAGTGAAGCATCTTCAGATTGCAGTGGGGAAAGAACAGAAAATGAGAAACAGGCGTCAGTCTTTGCAGGAATGTGTTGTGCAAAGTGCACTGGCAGCAAAGTCTGCATAGTAACCAGCATGTCAAAAAGTAACGCTGACAAGACACAGCATGTTTTTCCAGTTTGACAAACTAAAGGCTTGTACTTCAAAGAATTTTGGCAAAGCTCTGGTCCAAAGAGAAACTTCTAAAATGCAGATACCAAGAATGAAACCTCTTGGAAATGTATCATCTGTACTTGTGCTACATTTTGTGTCGTTTATTCATAAACATTAGGCTGAAGACACACCTTTGCTAGAATACTCTAAACGCATATCCAGAAAAGCTGCATATTTAAGGCCTTTCAGTTACAAAATTTTAATTTGGCTCAACTTTTAAAATGCTTTTATTGACCGAAAATATGAAGAAACAAGGGGTTGGGGTCTAAAAACAACACAAACCAGACTTGAACACATACTAGAGGTATACTCATCATCCTCATCCTCCTCTTCATCATCTTTGTAGAGTATAGGTCCATCTGAATCAGAGTCGTTGGACTGGCTTTCTTGAATGGAGTCAGGAATGATGGACACCTGTGGGCTTTCAACATTGACGATTTGTCGTCTCTCTCCCTCTTCAGTCCCAACAATCCTACAAAAGGCAAAGCAAAACACTCATTTAGTCTAGCTAAAACATTCATAATCAGAATCAGTTTACATAATCAAATAAGGGAAAGAGGCTAACATACTCAAGACATTAAATGGATCATACATCATTCATTTTTAAAATTAGTACTTTCCCTGACGTCCATTAGTTAGGTTTTTCTGTGCCAAAAGAGTCATAGTTTAGTTTTCCATTTTCTACCCTCTCTCACTGACTCTTTGAGGTAAATTGGGTTTTTTTCCCAGCCACTTCACATGAGGTGAGCAACAGAGTTGATCGCTGCACTTCAGTGATCACACTTTTTTTTTTTTTTACTACACTGCAAGTAGCACAAGTTTGACAAACTGCCCCAAATACATGCTGGTTCGTCATCATATAACCCCTTCAGTGCAGTTGTTTTCCTGTAATGCTGTAGATCTAGCTAAAAAGTTGATTATGCACACATAATCACGTGATAAAGTACTAGACAACTCACTATATTACTACAACTTTATCACTAGCCACATTTCCTGTCAAGCAAGTTACAAGATCAAGGTCTATTTGATGTTATATACGGATTACAAAACCATTTTGGCAAATTATGAATAAACAGCACAACTAAAAAAAGAAGAACAAGTTTTTAGCCTGAAGTTACATCGCAGAAAAAATTACACTACTGCTCAAAAGTTTAGGGTCAGTATGGATTTGTTTCTATAAAAGAAATTAATACTTTTATTCAGCAACGACATTAAATTGATCTAAAGTAAGTGTAAATACTTGAAAAAATGTTGTATTTTAAATAAATGCTGTTCTTTTGAACTTTCTATTTATAAAACAATCCTGAAAAAAAGTATCACTTTACAGTTTACAAAATTATTAAACGGCAAACTGTTTTCAAATTTGATAATAAGAAGAAATGTTTCTTGAGCAATAATTTGCCAATCAGCATATTAGAATGATTTCTGAAGGATCATGTGACACTGAAGATTGGAGTAATGCTGAAAATTCAGCTTTGCCATCACAGGAATACACTTCTATATTTTAAAATAGATTTAAAATAAAAAAGAGAAGTATATAATTGCTTTTACTGTATTTTTGATCAAATAAAATGTAGCCTTTACCCCTTACTTTTGAACAGTAATGCACATTGTTGTTTACCCCAATCTCACTAAACATCTGATTGGAGGATGACATACAGCATGACTCAATTGCAACAATCATACTGCCTTCAGGGGAAATACACAGAGCACATGGCACACTGACATGCATGTGTTATATAATCAAAATCAATAGCACAACACTAGAGGACATACAGAATTTACAAAGTGACATTAAACATTCACATGAAAATTGTAAAAATACACATGTAAACTGACCTCTGTGGCTGGTCTGCTACTGCCCTCTCCTTCTCGGTTTCACTCTCGGTGCTCACAGATTGGCCTAAAGTGTCTGAAGAAAGTGCATTTGAAGATTCAGAGAAGGACGTTTTCTCTGTGGTTTGGTTAAAATAGGGCTGCCTTTTACCCTTCTCTGCAGAAAACTCCAATAGATGATCGGCACCCTTCCCATTCTGAGAGGTCTCCTCAGCCTTCTCAATACTGGAGGTCACTTCTTTTTTCTTTTGGTCCTTTTTAGAGGAGCTTTCCAGAGTCTCAGATGAGGTTTTGACAGGGGGCCGTGCTGACCTGGAAGGTTCGGTTTTCTTGGCTGACTTGGGTTGTGCTGCTGTTAGTTCTAAGTTGCTGTTCTTTGGGGTCTTGGAGCAGGTCGATGAAGAAGATTGTCCTGAGGCCTGAGAGGAACTCTTGGATGCGCCTGCAGTTTTCTTAGGATTTGAAGGTTTAGCTGTGAAGAAATTCAGGGAAATTAGAGACTTGGATCTTGAAACAATGAGTTTATGGATACACCAACAGCAATGGTGGCATTTTAAACGGGGTTTCTAAGAATAAGAACTGATAATTACAGAACTAAAAGATAATAAGATAATATGGTGTATATAATAATATCACATTAACTTGTGTATTCAAAAAATGCACAGATAAATAAATTAACTAATTAATTAAATTAATGCTTTAGTTAAAAGAGAAAGCTGTCAAGCCACCAATGATGAGCTGCACCAGAGACACACAATGGACAGGTAAAAGGACAAAGGTATAGCACAGTGTGGAATAATAAGCCCGTTTATAGACAATTACATGACTGTGGCTTACATGCACAAAGTCCTAGTTACATGCAAAATGCAACATTTATTGTGCCATTATACTCAGACAAAGGCAAACATCAATAAAATATTATAATGTGTTTAACCAATGAGACAGTAGACATGTAATGCAACCACAATAACAACAACACAAGAAAGCCATAATGGGTCACAAATGAGTCAGGATGTCACTTTGCACAGTACTGGATACCAATCCCAAGCGAGTTAAACCATAAAACAAAAACAAACAAAAAAACAAAAGCAAAAATAGCTGTCTAGCAAACTGAGCATTTTCCCTTTCTCAAATAAATTGACAAACTTTGTCGAAATGTTCCTCAAAAGATCAAGTTGGTTCCCAGTGAGACTGGTCAGGGGGAAAGAGACGCAAACAGGACCCCTCCATGCAGAGCTTGTTCACCACGCATGCAAACACGATGCTCTATTCACATCACTGATATGTGTACTTACCATTGCCATGAATGGCAGTTTGGGTGGTTTGTTTGGGTGGAGGAGCGAAGACCTGCTTATTGGTGCTCTTGATTATCTTTTTACCCCCTGCTTGGCCCCCTTTCTTCATGCCTGTACTTATGGCCCTTAAACCCTCATCAGAGGGTTTTTGGGGTGTGGCCTGATGTTTTTTGGTAGAGGTTTTTAGAGCAGCTGACTCACTGGCCTGCGGGCTGCGTTTGCTGTCATTCCTCTCTACAGGAGCACAGTGGAGCAGAGCACCCTAAACTGTTATTGACTAAGAAGACCCTCTGATCATGTCAGCATTTAGCTCTAAATTGTGATTGGATAAGCCACGTTCTAAGCCATTGTAAACACAAATATGACCACACTTTATATAATGCAGTAAGTAGTGACACTAAATAGCCAACATTAAAGCTTTCAAACTATATTAATTGGCTGACAAATACTAAATATTGTCATACATAATGACATAATTTTATTCAGCAATGATGCATTATATCATTATATATATCATTATTATTATTATTTTGATAAGTGATGTTTTGAACTTTCTATTCATCAAAGAATCCTGAAAAATTGTATTACGGTTTCCACAAAAATATTAATGTTTTTTAACATTGATAATAATAAGACATTTTTATTGATTTCTGAAGGATCATGTGACACTGAAGACTGGAGTAATGACTGCTGAAAATTCTATTTGGCCATTAAAAGAATTAAATTACATTTTGAAAAATAGTAAAATAGGAAACAGTAGTAGCTTAAATTATATTTCACAATATAAAATTACATTTTAAATGTATACATAATTTAAAAAATGGAAACTTTTTTTTTATAATAATAATTTTTTTAACAAATAAATCAAGCCTTGGTGAGACTTCTTTCAAAAACTTAAACGTTTGAACGGTAATTTGTGAATATATAATTATTAGTAACTTAATTGGTTTGCTATTTATTAAACATTGGTTTTAAGCTGCTGTGCTGTTTTTAGGCACGGCGGAAACGCCTCAAGCAGTTTAATGCTTTCCCCATGAAGAATAAAATATATTAATTGGTGGGAGAAATGTGGTTGAAAGAATTACAGAATTGTTGTAGATCATTAAAGGGGCAGAAATGATAAAAATACAGTTTTGACATTCCCTTGTGCATCTTATGACTGTGGCCACAACTTCAGCCTACAGCTCTATCCAAAATGATGTCAGTCTAAATGTCATAAAACCCATTACCTAAAAGGATGGTTTCAATACAAAGCACTTCATGTTATTATTAACAATGGTTTTAATATAACTTCAACCAAATCAATACAGCACAATAGACACTCCAGGGTATCTCACCACCTGAGATGTTCAGACGATCAAGAGACGTTCATTAAAGACATATGTGGAGAAAACTACTCAGCGAATAAAACCAAACACACCCTGGAAATAAGCTTCTCAGGAAATGTCATTGTTCTACAAATAACTCCATTTGTACAGTTTATTAAAAACTTGACCACATCTTCATTACATTTCACTGAACAAGATAGAACTGTTGCTCCAAAGCAGCTCAAACTTCCTCCAAACAACACACACTATATACTTACCGTCAGTCTTTATTCGTCCATTTTGATACATTTGCTCTTACAGTACAAGCATTGATTTTACTATTGTTCAGCCACAATGATATGAAATATGGATGGTGTGATGTGCAGAAATTACACTGCAACAGCCATTATAATATATATCACTTTGCTCTGTCCATGCAGTGAACAAAATGTTGTGAAAAAAACCACAACATGAAAATGCCGAAAAACCAATGAAAGGACCCGCCAGTCAGACTGAAAAATTTAACTTATGAGTGGCTTGAGCTTAAAAGATCAAAGATAGATTAGTAGTACAGTTAAACTGAAGATGAAGATTCAGCATCTTTCTTTTGCCCCTTTTTGATTAAAAAAAACGAAAACGATACCTTCTGGGTCCTCTGCCACTGCCGCCAAGTCTGCTTTTTCTTCTGGGACCAGCTCTGGTGTTTCAATGTCTACTTTGACCTTTTCAGTAACTCCACTGGGCACTGCATTACCATTCAAGGTCTCTGTGTTCAAAGGATCATCTAAAGATAAGCAAACATGGCTCAGTTATCATGGAACCAAGACAACATGCCTGCTATTCAGTAAAAACACAATTTTGTTTGCATTGATTTTAAAGTCATTCAAGGCAGTTCTTATAAAAAGTGCTTTGGTTTCCCCATGTAAGGCCAAATAAGACTACTTAAAATTATTACTGAAATTCTTTACTCTTTTGAAGATTGGGAGGGATTCTGTTGTTCTCACAAAGTAAGTCAACTTATTTGGACGTGAACAGTAAGTCCAGAAAGTGTTTAGCTTTTATTATATGGATAACATCGATGAAAGCCATTTAATGGAAAACATTCCAGGGTGGTAGAACAAATTATTAATCTTTGTTGCTAAAGCACCCAATATCAGTTGTTCACACAGTGGTAACTGCGGCTACAGACATTGGAAAAAAAGTTCTAATGAATTTGTCTTCTACTGTAGGTGGTGGTACCACAGTGGTTAAAAGTTAAAGATTGCATCTGATAACCCACCAGCACCACTTCATACATGAAGTACACAGAATAGTCCTCCAAATAACCTACTTGAACTATAAGTTGCTGCAGGAAACTGTCCTTATAGTGTACTATAAACCAAGAATACATTATCTAATAACAATTTTATTGAGTGTAGAACATTCCTTTAATATTACAGAAAACAGGTCAATGGCCATCCATGCATGCTCAGGATCACATTCACTTCATTTACCTAAAATCTCACCTTGGTCTGGAATAAGGACACCTTTGTTTATGAGCTCTTCTCGAGTTTGCCTGGTGGATATTTTCCTCTCCAGAACTATAAAGATGAAGGAGACAGAACATATCAAGATATCAATTATATTTAGGCCTCTATATGGTTACTTTGGTTCAGTGAAAGTGCAGGCAGCTGCCAGCTGTAATGTGTAATACCATTTTATGATCCATCCAACATAATCACCAAGTGAATGTCATACTGGATGGCGTAACTTTCATAGAATTGTGAGGTTGCATCTAGATAAGCCAAGAGGGAATCACTAAAAGACTACATCCTGAATATACATATTTGGATGTGTTGCTACCATCATAAATTTTCAAGCAAAATTCTATTAATAAATGGGGATATACCTTTTGAGAGGTCCTGGAACTTATCACTGGTTCTCTTCTTTCTCCATTTCCAAGGTTTAAAGATCTTGCCCAGAGAAGAGAGCTTCCCCTTTCCTTTCAGCTGAGGAGACTGCGAGCTTCCCACCACCACATCACAGTTGGCCAGAGAAGATTTTTCCAGTCCCTCCACTAAAAGTGAATCACAGCAAGAACACAGTTTTGAATGAACGGAATAAAAAAACTGAGCTGACCCCTAAACAATGGAAAACAGCCAACTGGTTTTCAATACTTGTGTGAATGAATGTTTCTGACCATAACAACAAACATAAGGGCTGCCTCTTTCCACAAACAGCATAGAAAAACAAGGCATATAAGAGCCTCAACTTCAGAAAATGTTGATCACCAACCACAGATCACTGATCAAAAATTTTCAGCAAGAAATTTATTTTATTTAAATAATTGTATTCATCAAGGACACATTAAACTGATCAAAAGAGACAGTAAAGACCTTTAAAATATTTATTTATATTTCAAATAAATGCATTCTTTTGAACTTTCTATTCACCAAAGAACTAAAACAAATATATAAACCTCATATATACTGTTACCAAAATTTCAGATGAATGTGTAAGTGTTGCAATATATTGAAATTAAATGTTGCCCAAATTATGCTGTGACTCAGTTGTTGGTTGCCACTCGGTAGTATGTTGGTTTGTTGATAAACATCTATTTTCCATAAACTGAAATACACCATATATTTATTTAATCTTTTTTCATTTCATTTTTTTCCCCATACAATTACAACTAATATAGTAGTTTATATAGTTTATATAATATATTTAATATTTAAAAAAACTTGGGATTTGTGCTTCTAATGTCTGCTACAAACATATTCAAAGAATCACTGATCCAATTGATTATTTTAGGTTAGATGCTCACTTTAGGTTTAAGGTTTGTGATTCAACCAAGAATTGAACTCTCTTCCACCCTACTCCCACCCCTACATCATTTCTTCTTAGCTTGCAAACCCGTTTATCAAATATAATCCAACAGAACAGCAGACCTAAAGTCACAGGCACACCTGGCCAGATGAAGTGTAAAATTATCACAAGAGCATTTCCACACGCCTAAACGGCATCAAAGAACTGAGAACAATAAACAAAGAGTCAGGCTCCAAAGCAGTGACACCATTTATCATTTCAAGAAAATGCACACACGATTACATTGTTCTCTGCAGAATTACAGCAGAGACCTGGGTCAGTGTGTGTATGGGTCATTGTTATGAGACCTGCCCTATTAAAGAAATCTATAAAAAATAACAGACCTCCAAGGGACAAACTGAATATTTTGGCCTTTTCTTCCATTTATTGGAGGTCAGTGGAGTCCAATGTTGTCCGGACCTCAACATTTCTTAAAATATCTTCTTTTGCGTTCCACAGTAAAAGTCAGTCATACAGCACTGTATGATGATTACGGCAGTATACTTTACAAGAAAACACTATTTCAGTCTTTCTACTTCAAAACTTCATGCTTAATTCAGTGTGTTATTTGTCATTTCTTAGTAAAATTTACTAAGAATTTATGAGTGAAAATAGTTTCAAAGTAAATCCAACACCAATTTTTTTTTGTGATGTTTGGAATGACATGAGGGTGAGTAACTTCTCATTTTTCAAGAACTACCCTCAACATGCCGGAAACGGTAACTTCCTGACTCTTGCATCTCAACTATGAGATTTTTATCACTTGTTTCTCATTATACTGTCAAAACACAGCCAACGAATTTAGAAACAAAGTGAGAGGCAAGCTTAGCTGTATTTCTCAAACTTATCACATAGAATGTTGCTTCAACTGACTGCTTGACATTTAGTACACATTTCCAATGTTTTAAGTGGTTCACTCCATTATTTAATGTTGTTTCATAGGAGCCTGCAGTAGATAATAAAAAGATTGTGTTGTTAAAAACGGGCCTACAGAATATTTTACCCACATGACATGCAGCAAAAATAGACTCAAGCTCAAAAACTACACTCATAAATATCAAACTTCTTTATTGGCATCTGTGGTTCCATGAAGAACATTTAACATCCACGGAATCTTTCACTGTTTCACTGCATCCCAACTGCTAGCTGTTAGTTTTGCCCCATCCACTCCAACTGTCACCCAACCAACTCTATACTTTTAATTGTTTTACCACCCATCCCATCACACTACCACTGCACAAAAGGTTCTTCATAAGTGTGAAAGGTTCTTCAGATTATTAATGTTCTTCACACTAAGAAAAAAATGTTTTTTAAAGAACTGTTCACTGAAAGGTTTGTTGGGGGTGTTGCTATGAAAACCTTATTTTGAACCGTGTAAGCTTCTGCCACGCATCAATACTCCATTTATGTGGCAGTGTGTAATCAGCTGCCAAACACACATTGCTTTCACATGCGTCACGAAACATCTCTAGGAGTCCAAAAACTGACCGGAAATCAGGATATTTTTCACATAGAAATATGTGAAACTCAAACGTGAAGTCTGTTTTTCACACTGCACTGAGGGAATTCATTAGCGGACAGATGTGACAGGAATGTGCTAGATGACATGTCTGAGGTCTTATAACCACCATCATGAGGATGCCAAAGCGCCTCTTTACTAATCAATTATCCCCAAGGAGCCACTGGCCCTAGACTTCAATGGCCTGTCAACATGTAGTTGGCCTGTGATTGGATTTTTAAAGGGGTCATATGATGCTTTTTTAAAGATCATTATTTGGTGTATTTGGTGTAACAGAATATGTTGACATGTTTAATGTTCAAAAAACACATTATTTTCAAATACTGTACATTATTGTAGAACTGCTATGCCCCGCCTCTCTCAAACACGTAATTTTCAACAAAGCCCCCTCCTTTGACAAACGCAGTCTGCCCTGATTGGCCAGCTGACCCAGTGCACTGTGATTGGCCGAACACCACGGGGGGCAAGACACTAGTTGGAACTGTATCCCCTTACAATAATCTCCAGATTCATCTTTCAAAATAAATGTAAAGACAGTCCGAATGGGGAACAGAGTCGCGTGACAGACACTGTGATGAAGCTGGTATGTGTTTGCGGTACACAAGCCATGGTTAAGACAGCTTACTCCACTGTGATGTGACGCCCCCCCCTCTCGCGCGCGCTCTCTCTCACACACACACACACAATGCATTTGAACAGTCAATAGCAAATACTTAAACTAATAACAAAACAGTAGCTGATTCAGAAGCGCCAGATTGTCCTAGCAAAGTCAGAATTACCTCCTCATCCTAGGTTCACGAAACCGTCGTCCATAAAATGCATTGCTGTTCTGTTATAAGTAATCTTAATATATCCTAATGCATCTACTTTCAGAAGGCCAAATAAAGTGCTTTTGCTTTCGCCTAGAAACACACAGCGTCTCCCTGACATGGATGCTTCAACACTAACTGCGGTTACTGAAACCACGCCTTCTTTCTTTGCGTGCACATTTGGACGGCATTATGCAAATCTTCCCACACAGTGAAGTAGACATGTGGTGGCGTTTAGAACGAGCTGTTTTAGGTAGGTGTGGTTGACTTTTAACTTTTATAAAGAATGTCTCTTTGGTTTTGAGACTTTAGTTTTGCAACTTCAGGGATCTTATCTATGCACGATCAGCTTGTAACACTCCAAAGAGAAAGGAAAACTTGAAATCGCATCATATGACCCCTTTAATAGAATGTGTTACTCCCAGAACTCCCAGTGATGAGTACAGTCCCCAAGATCAAACCTCAGAGGATCAAGCACATTTAAACCGAAGAGGACACCGGTTCACAACTGAGCAAGAAGAATTCATCTGGAGGGCACAGATGAACAGGTGTGGATACTGCAGAATAAAAGTAGAGCTACAGTAAACTGTTGAAATACTGTACATGATGCCAGTTTGATACTTTATGCACTTTATAGTTGTATGAATTACTTCAATTAAGACAGACATGTTATAATAGTCTCTGATTTCAACGTAAATAGTTTCTAAGTTCAATTCCTTCTGAGAAACAGTTGCCAAAAAAACACTGAGAATTTATATAAAACTCTACTTCAACTTCAATTTGCATCACACAAAAAAAGGCAATTTTAAGACAATTTTCATATATTATGTTAAGATGGCTGTGCATATCACCAAAAGGCTGAAAAATATAGATTTGAACAAATTTTAGCTATAACATTCAGAACCACATCACATGCGAGGTTGTACTGTTGACTGAATTGCTCACTTCCTCTTTTATGAAAGGGATGCCACTGAAAATGCATGAAACGTGACAAATAATCAAGATGACCAGAAAACAAAAGGCATCAGTTATTCAAACCTCCAAGGCTTCCAAAAGAGGCATGTGAGACTTAAAGGTTAAAAAGTCATATTGCAGTGCAGCTCATATCAACATCCCTGACAGCATATTTCTTACAGAACAATCACACATTTGACTTGCCTTATGCTTCTAAATATAAAGACAAAGCAGCTGTAGAGATGTGTGATAGCTAAAAAATGCACTCATGCTGATAATTATTAGTTCATTATCTCAATGCTTTAAGCCTCAAATTCTGTAATGCTGAAGAATAAGTCAAAAAATGAGCCAAGGACAGTTATAATTTTTTAAGTCATCAAATACTACCGTTTTAAATTTACTCTTCGACTGAGTGATGTAGCCTGCTTTTGGACATCCGGTAAGTGCATTAAGCCTATAACAAATGCTGAATCTAGCTTCGTATTAACATTTGCTTGCAGCAGGCTAATCCTACAGCCTCAGTTCCTCATAATACCAATGAAAAAATAATAGGCCAATTTCAGTCAACACTTTGTTCCTCTATTTACAGAAAGGAAATGCCTATGTTTGCAATGGCCTTTCCTATAAAACGATTTAAAAAAAAAAATAGACCCAAGACAAAATAATAGTGCTGATTATTTCTGGATCTAATTAACAGAGAGGTAGAGATCATTCTGTGCCATATAACAATTTCGTTTCATTTATTTCTGTGGCCTTTCAGATTCAGCCAGTTGCTATACATTTCAGACTAAATCAAAACAATTTAAAACATGATTCAGTATTATTTAAAGCATAAGCATGCTGCTCATGAGGACACACAAATAACATCTGATCAAGTTTCCTTTGAGAGCAGGTAAACTGCTTTTATATTACAGCACTCTGGCAATAACTGAAATTACGGGGAAATGAAGGTAGTGGCTTGTGATTCAACATTTGGTGCAGAAAGCAGCTTAAGATCACAATAACACTGCATTGTGGAGTGCTTGCTTGAAATTGTAGCTACTGGAACTTGATTGTAGCGTACACTAAGACATTTCTGTTATTGTTGCTGCTTTTTTAAATAAATAACTTAAAATCAACGAATAACATCTCCATTGTGAAAAAAATGCTTTGTTAAATTTACAGTAAAAATGGCAGTAGCTGCCATTCATCACTTTTTTTACTATGAAAAAGTGATGTTACAATTATTACAGAATGAAATAGCATGTCAGTTTATTAAAATACATACTTAAATCTGATTGTGTAAAATTATTAATACAGGTAGCAGAACAAGGCCACATGAAAAAATTCTCTCCAACAAATGCAGCCAATAATAACAAATTAGCAAAGTATCACTCACACAAACACGAAACAGAAGTGCAATAGGCCTACAACATTAATGTAAAAATAAGAAAAGTTTTTAAATAAAGTCTAAACAAATGTGATGGTTCACGCACGCAATTCTGGGAATGCCCCTTAAAAAGACCACCATAAATGCTGAGAATCTATATTAAAAATAGCCTATTGTGATATGTTTTGTATGAAGTAAGCCTAAACGTGCATGTATTGTTGTACAAATATCACTGTATCGCAACTTACAGTTAACAAAGTAACACGTTTAAACTCATCATTTCACATTTTTTACATTATGCACTCTGATACGAATTAGGAAGTACATTTCTAACAGCAACATGTGAGCAAAATAACAGATTGAAACAATCATTTCCTGAATGCGCGAGCCAGTTATGTTTCTTCGTGCTTTTCAAGCAAAGATGTTACTGTTAAATAAAGCATCAACACAAACGCCTCGATTCGCCGAAAGATGCACATGACAAAGTCCCACTTGTTGATCGTTTGCACTGCACGCGACAAACCTAAATCCACGCGCTCGCTTTGAACATTATAATGGCAGTGTTTTAGTTCGTCGCATCACGTATATAGCGGTAGATTAAGTGAAAACCAACAGGCAAGTAAGCTATATCAGACTTGAAAATGAACTTGGGTTTCCGCAGACAAGGACAAGAACTAGGACTAGTCACGTCATCCCTCCCTGAGCGTTAATTGAGATAGCGGTGTGTGTGAGTAAACAGCGGGTCACTGAATGAAGAACAAGCCCTTCCAGACACTTACCGCTCGCTCCCTGAGACAAGCTGGAGACAGATGTCTGGCCCATGTCGATCTTCACTGGGCCGCTAAACAAAAATCATACGACGCCCCAACAACTTGTGCAACAAAGCCCACTCGATTGACATAACAGGAGATTCATTTCACTCCTCCAGCTCTGAGATCTGCTTCTCAAAAGAGCTTTTCCATACTTTGCGAACTCGTAAGACACGCAATCGAACTCTTGAATCCCCGGATTGAAATGCCTGTCATTCCTTTTTTGCAGATTGTAAGCAGTCAGAGGTCATAAGGAGGAAGTTTCAAGCCCCTCCTTGCTTCAGCCCTGCTTAAAGCATGGAAATTTATGTGAGTAATAATGTGTTGGCCAAAAGTGACATCATTAGAAAATACTGGATCAGGAGTGTCCATGCTATTTTTGACTACACTGCGTTACTGTATTAAAAAAATAAAATGAAACTAAAATAAAAACTTGGTTTATTCTATTGAAAATGTCTGTTGCTAACTATCAGAGCATTTCTGATCAAGAAATGACAGTGTAAAAGTTTCCCTGAGTTTTACATCCTCTAGCCAAAGAGAGTATATTATAAAGCTATAAAATATTCATACATGATGTATAAAAACTAAAGATAGTTTATTATTGATAATTTAAAGACATGATCGTCTTGAATAATGCTACTTTTTACTCCAGTGAGTCAGTTTCTGTAAAGACACATACCGTAACATTGACAGAACCGGCCATTAGATAGGCTTCCAAATGCTTTCAGCAAAATTTAAAAGGTAAAAAATATGAAACATTAAATATTTTATCAAACAGCAAAAAGTTACCTGTAAAATACAAAAATAGTATTGGCCATTTTATATTAAAAATGAAATCATATAAATGTATAATACATTTAAAACTGGTGACAACTTGCATTAAACTGACCTGAATGAAAATATCCTTGTCTTGAGAGCACTGTTCAACCTGTGTGACTCTGAGTAGATGTCATTGCAGTTGTATTGCTCACAATAAGACCATTTTCAAGGTTTGACCATTCTACGAGTTTGAAACCAACATACAAAAACACTCATTTGTGTAATTAAACTTTTGACTCAAAATCATATACTGAGACACAGCCCTTATGACAACTTCTCATGTAACAACAAGCCCCATTCTTACTTATATGATACTGTACACACAGTCTTTTGAATGTCAATGTTCTATGAAAGGGTAGCAGTTTACTTATTTTGCATAAAATGGGAAGCCAAAAGGACACACTATCAACCTCTGGTTCCATTTCTCCTTTATGTGACCATGAGAATAACTATGCATTTTTCAGTATCAAAAAGACAGGTTTTTTACCACCAAATACAAACATCGCTATAATCTTTAAGATTGTTTGCAGCTAATGCTTTGCTTCCATCAAAAGAGGCCAAAAGCCCCACAGACTTAGGCCCCACACTCCCCCCCAACCCCCTCTTCCAAAGCAGAAGTGATGGGTGGGATATAGAGCAGGAAGCCTTACGAAAACAAGTCTACTCTAGAGATGTGAGCTATTGTTTTGCGCACAGCTAAGCTGAATGTTCTCATCAAGTACGAGCTCTCCACCCCTTCCTGAAGGTCCTCCTTACCATCAAAACACCACAGCCCTGAGTACAAGCAGCTGGAAATAGTGTGATTTGTTGGTGTAATCTTTGTTCATGCAATCTTTGCATCATTTTATTGTAATGTTTTTGTTACTGAACATGTGGAATTATTTTTTATTCAAGAGGGGTGACCTAGTAGTACAGTGGTTTAGTTTAAAGGTTACAAACCTAAATAGGGGAAACCAAAAACTGCAGAGCTACTGAGCCTGTCAACTCTTCCCTACAGCTAGAAATATAAAGCTAGTTCTAATCTAAAGCAGTGCTTCTCAACCAGGGGGTCGGGACCCTCAGGGGGCTGAGCAAACTTCCAAGCTCCCTATAATTATTTCAATGAATAAATGATGATTAATATATTAACAATCTGACTTTAGTCTAAATCAAAATGCTAAAAATAAACACATAAAATCAAGATGTAAACTGAAAATCAGTTTACAGAAGCCCTAAATGACCTGCATGTGGTCAGAGTGGCATGTCAGTCTGATATCATGGTCTGTCTGCATCTGTTGAGTTAACACAGACAGAGAACCTTATGTACTCTGATAACCCACTTTCACACACATAGGTTCAAAAGAATCCACAGTCAAAACAACACAGTTGTAAGGGCACATTCATTTTAAAGGGGTCATGTGACGTTGCTAAAAAACATTATTTTTGGGTAGTTGGTGTATGAAATGTGTTTATTGGTTTTAAGGTTCAAAAAACACCTTATTGTCCACATACTTTACTTATTGTTTCGCCTCTATTCCCCGCCTTTCTAAACGCATCGTTTTTCCAAGCTCATCGGTCTGAAAATGGCGAGTGTCTGCGGAGTGGCCAGCTATTCCCAGTGCGTTGTGATTGGCCAAATACCTCAAGCGTGTGACTGAAATGACTGCCCCTTAACCTCGTGATTGCCTAGTCCCCCGCGTTATGATACCAACATCCAATAACCCTTATACGATGCATTTGTTGCATCAAGTGGGGACATTTTTACTGATTATAATGACTTATACTGTGTCTTTTTACGTGTTGCGTATCGCGCTGCGTAAACATAAAACCATGTCTGCATTAGTGATCGGAGAAACGACAAACAACAAGCGCTACTCTACACTGCTCAAAACTCCCATTTGAATCCCATTGAAATCCTTTAATTATTATCCTATAAATCCAGCATTATTTGTCAGCATCATAGACTGTATAGGGTCAGCATGCGCGCCGAAAGGGAAACAGGGGAACTGAATTCACCGGAACACCGGCATTGTAGGCTACTCTCCCAGGAAACAGTCCGCGTCCTCCGTAAAATGCATTGCACACATCTCAATATTTGGTTTGAACTGTTCTGAACAGTGTTGTAAATACAGCTTAACCATTGATTTCTAGTCGTGTCTTTTTTTGGAAGGCCAAACAAAGTATTTTTGTTTTCGCAACGAAACACACAGCGTCTCCACGACATGGCGGCGGTGCAACAATACTACAGCGAGAATTTCAAAGTTAAGCCTTCTTTCTTTGCGTGAACATTTGGGCGGTGTTATGCAAATCTTCCCACACAGTGATGTAGACATGTGGGGGCGTGTTTAAACGAGGCGTTTTAGGAGGGCGTGGACAAGTCTTAACTTTTATAAAGTTATCTTTTTGGGTTTGAGACTTTAATCTTTGCCTTTTTAGGGATCTTATCTATTCACGAACCGCTTGTAACACTCCAAAGAGAAAGGAAAACTTGAAATCGAATCATATGACCCCTTTAAGATCATCATGAAATACACCTTAAGATAGAGACACAAATTGTGATTGTGCAAAACAACCTGTTTATTTTTAGCTTAATAACCTTGGAAATAATGTGAAGAATATCTCCATGCTAAAGAATATCTCTGGAAAACTATTCAAGATGACTACATTAGCATGCATACAAAAGAACTGAATCACAGTATTCTATAATGAGTTCTTGACATGCATCAATTATGGCTTTGGCCCAGGTTTAAAACAGAAAAAGGGTGGGGGGGGGGGCCCCCCCCCCCCCCGTATGGTGAGTCACCAAAAAAAGACAAAAATCACAACACACCTCCTCATAGCCTGACATTATTCCCGGAGAACGCTGCCATCTATTGACCAAATGCATGCAGTCTGAATGCAAATATTTCATTTGGTTAAAAAACACACATTTCTACTTACAGCTCAGGATTTGTATATGGCTTGTGAATGTTTTTGCATGTATTGTGATGATATTTGATAATTTAAAATGTGAGTCACTGCTAGCGCCACTCAGAATGACAGGAGCTTTCATAACAACTTGTAATAAGTAAATCTGTTCAATCAAATGAAGTGAATTCACTTAATGGCACGATTGTTTGTCCACATGCCATACCAATGCTCTACCTGAACTCTTTTGAGAACATTTGAGAAGCTTAATCTGAATTACAATGTAGTCTGATATCCCAAGAGACAGACGTCTGGACTTTGTGTAGAGAGAAATATCTGCCCATTTGCTCTAGAGTGCAGCCTAAGTGCTCATGGGAAGACAGTAATGGCATACAGCAAATAACGGCAAAGCGGATATCTTTGCAACCCATCAAAACAAACATATCCCTCAAATGTTTATACAATGTCAATGGCTTTAATACACTCTTCATAAGCTCATCTACCACTATCTCTGCTTTCTTATATTCTTAAAGGTAATGGGTGCTGATCAAAATGATCACTCCAAGCCTCTGGAATTTACCCATAATCCCTTAAATGGGTGCAAGGACCAAAACTGAAATACAACATAATTGGAAACGACGTAGGAAAAGCTCATCAATTATTAACTGCCAATCTCAGCACAAAATAGCAGCTAATTATTGTTTAAGTGATGGCATTTAGTTCTTTCCTCTGCACGGATAATTTATTTATTAACTCTAAACCCTGAGAAAAGTTATAGCGTGTCAAGATTCTTGCATCTGATCATGATATGCAAATATCTAAACCACAGAATCAACACTGCACATTTAAGCAAGATCTAAAGATAATTGCATCATGCATCTTTCTATAGCTATGATGCATCAGACATGAGCGGTTTTGTTAACCAAGCATCACCTAAATATAACATTTCAGATATGACCTGAACTGGCTCCTGTTGGACCGTTTACCCAATGATGGAGCACAAGAAGTTATGGCAAAGCTTGTCGATCAATACTTGACATAACGCTTGTAAGTGTTTTTCCCCAGCACAGATGGCTCTTATTTGGAAATCTGGGACATTTAATAATAGTACATTGCAAGGGGGAGTGGAGAGCATTAAGTTTCACTAAGCAGGGAAACAGACGCTCGTGATGCTCCTAACATTGGGAGGACCAACACTGTTCACCTGCTGAGGGGAGACTAGCACAATAATAAGAGGTATTACCAGGACACTAAAACTTAAGGAAACACTCATTTTGTTTAATGAAGGGGTGCAGTGCTATATCATTCAGTTTAATGCATAATTACTTCAGATTTATGTGGAAGGATACAGGTACTGTATACAGAGGTAAGTGTACTGATTCGGGTCCACTTTACAAAGATAATACAAAAAGGGCATAAATAACACATGCACATTAGTAAGCTGTAAGTTTTTATTCCTTTTAGCACTTTGTAAAGTTGACATGAATAAATATTTAAAATATCAATGCATACTGAAGTACAACTAACATTTTGAATAGAAAGTTAATTTTCAAAGCTACTAACTACTTAACCATGTTATTTTATTATCTGCCATTTTATGTTTCGCTAGCAATCATCTTGGCCTTTTACTAACAATTAGCAACAAGAATGTAGCTTCATGTAAAAAGTTCCTTTTCTGCATTGTCTGCATTGTCATTTTTTTAAAATCTTGTCTTACTTGAGTATGAAGATGAAAAATGAATGGTTAAAGTAATGGAAAAACATATGCTGCCATGCCTTGACTGATGTCATATAAATTTTACAGTATTCAGCGACCCTGCAATCAGGATGATCATTATTTATTTATTTTCATATATTATTTATTAATTACATATCCATGAGATTAATTTATTTAATTTATGGAGTAACAGTGTCCATAACAGGCATTACTGAGAAATGAGAGAATTAATTCCAATGTGGTCTCAATAGCCTCCCCCATAATCAGACCACTCCAGGTAAATAAACATATTTTATTAGAACTACTGATGACGCATGTGTTCCTACATTTTAAATATTAATTTAAAAGTATTCATTTCTTTCTTTAAGTTTAAAACTTTTTAGGTTTAAACTTTTTCTTTTAATAAGGAAAGAAAATTACAAACTGCACCTTTAACAGCCATTTTCACATAATTTCTGTATTTTTGGGTTGCACGTGGAGTGCATACAATAGGATATACACTTAATTTACTCTAAGTTATTTTAAAATTCGTACACATATTGTGAACCTCACCTCCAGAGATAACTAACAGCCAGTCACATGCCAGCTTATACCACATTTCCTATGCACTTCCACTGATACAGCAGATCCAATTTAATAACTCTGTGACTAACTTTTTCACAGCATGAATGACCCACATCTCTATTCCTAACATGAATGAATAACCCTGCTTGTATGTAAACCCCAAATCTGAAAGGTTTTGCAAACCACTCCCAAACAAATACGAATTTGCTTTGCAAAATATCCAGAGGGAGGTTCCCCTGAGTAGTTTGTGTGAGCCACAAGCACGCACATATACATGCACATAAGACTTCAGAATGTCTTTGAGGCAGGAAAATATCAAAGCCGTTAGATCTTGATTGGCAACAGACAAACTTGTGTTTGCTCTGTTTTGGTATACATGACACCTGTGATATTACAATCAAAGTAATAGTTCCTGTCAGATTTTCACTTTACACAGTCACATACAAATGATATCTGTGTCAGATTTCCTCTTTGCTTCCAAAAAATAAATGACAGAATGAGGGACTGAACCTATTAGCAGGATTTCCATGCTATGACACACAAAAAGCATTGCAAATCCAATCGAACATCTCATGACACGGACCAAAAATAGGACAGTAATACTACACCAGTGCTTAGCCTATGTGTGTTTATTCAATGATTAAACACCACGCTAGCTGGATTCCCAGAATGTGAGCCGATAATGAAAACATCAATACAATGTGAGGCACGTTAAAGAGCGTACAAGAGTGCATGTCAACAAACCATCCATATCACACGAGACTTCCCAACAACATGACAATCTAACACTCTTCGTCAAACTAAAACTCTCATAATATGGTATTTAATCCTAATACCATATCCAGAATGAAGCCTAATAAAAATGTTAGAAACTTTCTGAACTCATTTAAGCAGTGTACTTTATCTGTCTACATGCACACATGCGCACACACACACACACACACACACACACACACACACACACACACAAAAACACACACACACACACACATGTTTCAAAAAGTTGAAGACTTACAGGCATGTTCCATGACTGGAAGGATATAAAAAAAATCAACTGCTCCAGTGAGATGGTCCTCAGTTTCCTTTCTCACTGTTTCTCTCTGATTCCCTCTCTCTCTGACTCTCATTCACTCTCCCTCCTCACTTCCTGTGGTGCTCTCGCAGCCTTCTGCTCTGCAGTGGTGCATGGCAGGAAGAGCGGGCGAAGGTTGGAGGATGACAAACAGCCATTACCTCCATTAAAGTGAGCTGACTGAGCCAGCCTGAGCCCATCAAGTGGAACCTCCCAGTCCACTGGGGCTTTCAGCAATCGCCTTTGGCTACAGGGAATGGGGTTGAGGAGGAGGGATGAGTCGATGTAGCGTGAGACAGCTCTGTAGCCTTAATTACATTACTTGCATCCAGCTGAAACGTATGACTCTAGTCTTATCACCAGCATTAAGTTGTTTTACACACTGCGTGCTGAGGCATGACCCCAAACATTTTCTTAGCATTGGTCAAAGCAACAGCAGAAGCACTATTCACAGGACACATGAGTTCACTGGACGATATTGTATAATAAAAAAGGTAGTACAGAAGCGCTTCTGAAGTGACTTTTAAGTGTCTTTACACAGACTCTTTAATGCTTAGCTTGGCTGTATAAAGACACATTAACATTAACATTAAATTGTAGTCTGGCTTGTATACAGCATTGTCTTTCATTTTGAGCAGGCAAAGAGCAGCCTTAACTCGGTTGTGTACAATGCTGATAAAGGCATTCTACTGCACTTTTTCCACTTTTTTGCAGTTAAAATCATAGTAAGTATTCCAAATGGATTAATAATTAGCGTAACAGAATATTCTGGGTTCTATTCAATTTTTAGATGCATGCAATTTTTTTCTTGCATATAAGTTTTCTTTTATCCCAGTATAACATGCAAAGACAACTATATGTAAGCTATTTGTAGCTAGATTCCTCCGGAAGGCTTAGAACATGTTCTGTTTGTGTGCATCCTGACTAGTATATAACTGAACTTTTATAAATCCGTTTGCTGACAGTAATTGTGCAGAAAGTACCTTATTTCATTTTTAAGATCTATTCGACAGTAACTGTGACATGCTGTCATTTACCAAGAAAATCAGTCCAGAGTCTGGACTCCAGACTGCATTTACAGTAATGCACTTTCAGCAGGCTGTGGGGTATTGTATAAGTACCATACAAAAGTTACCAGCAAAAAGGTTTACTGGTGCATAACATTTTGCACAGTAGGGTTAGTAAGTGATTTTATCTCACTAGTCTCATGTTAACACATACAATGTTTAGGTCTAGTAACGTAGTCCAGGAAGTTCAGGGAACATGATTCTATCCATCGGTTGTTGGTTGGATTTTGAGATGTGAGTGTTACACTCAAAAATGAATGCAAGCTTGCAGTCGATTGTATGAAACGCAGGGTTGAAGTAGACTAAATGATGAACGCATCACAACTGATAATTTTTCCTTTTCTTGTAAACTACAGAATAATAGTCAAATTAAAAATAAATTAAAATAAAAGTAACCATAAAACCAAAGATCTACACTTTAATAACAAACATTTAAATCAAAGGAACCCTATCCGAAGACTTTGGTCCATAGTTAAGAGGTCTTAAGTAGCAGTTAATGCTAGCAATCTCAGCTAAGCATAAAGCACATCAATGGGGATATTTGTTTAAAAAAAAGTGGTGTCAAAGTCCGAGACCTTTACGCACTTCCGAGAGCAATTATATAGAGCTCCCTGTGTTGTTGAAACAGCACTTTTGCTGTTACAAGATCATAGCAACACACAGAGATAGTCTTGTGTTCTTTTGGGATATTGTGAACCTAGACTGTGATATTTTAACCCAGCCAGGTTACCTTTTGCTATTTAAGTTAACCAGTGTTGAGAGAAAAGCACATGGTGTGATGGAAACATCCAAGTCTTTCAAGTAACGCAAAACAGAGCTGTCACTGATTTACACTTTATGAAAGCAGCAAATAACACCCATCAGATTACATTATCATGCAAGCATTACCCCGCATAATTGCTTTTTTAACCATACCGATACTAACCATACTGAGATAGTATGCTGGTGGGTTGACTCATGGATAACGTGGTTTGTCTTAGCTCGAAATGCTCATAAATCTGTAAATAAACACCCTTTAGTTAAAACATTGAATAAATGCAGATGCCATCCTCTCAGCTCTAAAAATACAACGGAGCATAGCAATTATAGATGAAAGGCATGATGGCCCATCTTCACATGTGCTCTTTGTGTGTCTGCTGAGAACGCCCACACTGTCTGACACTTCACGCTCCTACCAAAGACCAAGCTGAACATGAAGAAGGAGAAAAGGAGGATGGGAGAATGAGAGAAGGAGACAGTCAGACTGGTGGCCATAAAGAGATCTTGTCAGGAACCACTGATATGCTAGGAATAGCTGCCTTGCAAGAACATTCACGCCCATATGAGAAAGCCCTACATATACCTAAACAGTGATCTACAGTGTCAACAGTAATGACAGCCTTGTGTGAACATAATTGTCAGATTAAGGTCTAAATTCTGGTTAAGCCTTTATTTAAAGTTGTTTACTTGCTCTATAGCTATTGAAATATGATATACTGTATACATGATAATAAGCATATTCCAAATAAGCTAAAACAAGCGCATTTTCCTCCTAATTTATTGTTACAAATGCTTTGGCCATTTATGCTGTCTTTAGATATTTCTTCTATTAAATAGCATACTAAATATGCTATTTATTTACATTTGTGCATATGCTAATATATTATTTTAATTATAGATTTAAAAAAATAAGTATTTACACAAGCCAGAACTCCATTACTATTTTTGAAAGAATCTCTTGCTCACTAAGTCTTATTAATTTGATTCAAACACATCAAACAGTAAGATTATGAAATCTTAGTCTAATCACATCTCTTTTCTATTTAAAGAGATATATTCAAAGTTAATTTCTTGCGTGATAACAAGCTGAATTTTCAGCATCGTTGCTGCAGTCTTCAGTGTCACGTGATCCTTGAGAAATCATTCTAATATTCTGATTTTCTGCTCAAGAAACTGTATTATTGTTATAAATGTTGAAAACAGTCGTGCTGCTGCAATTTTTGTGGATTTATTTCAGGATTATTTGATGAATAGAAAGTTCAAAAGAACAGCATTTATTTTTGAACATTTGAAATAGAAATCTTCTGTAACATTCTAAATGTATTTGCTGACACTTTTGATCATTTTGAAGCATCCTTTCTGAATAAAGTATTAATTTCTTTAAAAAAATCTGCTTAACCCCTTTTCTTATCTAAATGATATAATTACAAGTCATTAAAAGCATTGATTTACACTCATTTGCACTTCACTACTTCAATCAAAAACATATTTATCTCTATTTTCTTTAGCTTCTATTTGAGTCTGTTTAGCCTTTAGTAGGTGGGCTGTCCTGGTGCCATTTACAAGTTATATGCCATATATGTCATTTTTCATATTTCTTTATCTCTACACTCCTATATGAAGAACTCAAATAAAAGTTGATCAAATTAAATACAAAAAATATATTTCCATTAAAGCAACTGTCATAAAAGATATTATCTATATCACAGACAGAATGAACCCAATATGCCAAGTCTCTACTGACAATCTATCTGCCATGAAACTCTATTCAATGACTGTTTAGAATTCATCCAGAGGTTAGAGGAACAAGCTTTTAAGAGGGTAAAGAACAGAAAAGGTTCTTTAATGAGTTCTGTCTCCAGCGCATTGTTAGAAAAGGGCAGCCTCTCTTGGCAGCTCCGCTCCGCCGGCCTCCATCTCTGTGTCATTACGTGACTAATCGTGTGCAGAGAGGGACAATACACATCCTCACACCAGCATCAAAGGAGGCAAAACCTACAAATTAATCTAAACAAACAGAGAGCAAGGAGGCTTTCTCTCAGTGCCTTTTCACCGTGTCACCCTGTGTGAAAGATAAAGTGTGGGTTGCGTTGAATGCAAACCACTGTTGGATGTATATTTAAATGTGTCCCTTTCACTACACGGCTCTCCAAACACAATGACGGGATGCAAAGACTGCATAGAGATCATGAAGTGATGGCTGGCAGAGAGGAAATAGATGTACACTAAGTTGCATTAAGTGGTTGCAGGAACACAAACAAGACATTATGAATTATTAATGTGAGGCTTTGTGAAAAACAGTCATGGGGTTAAGATTTAAAACATTGCAACACAAAATCATTCTTGCAGGGTTCAGAGCAATACTGACAAATCTGAAGGAATACACCCTCTGGTGAACATTCAGTGAAATTGCAGTGCAAAAAATATAATATATGAAATATAGAATTATTCAATCACACAGCACAAAAAACAAGTCAACTGCTGACAATGTGGCATATTTAAAAAGGTTTAAAATAAGTGTTTTTAAAATCGACCGCATTTTGCAGGCATAATTTTATTAACATTAAATCTTTTTTTTTTTTTTTTCAAATAAAAAAAATCAGTATCACATTATTGCAAAATTACAGTATTGCAAGGGAAGGAAACAAGAAAATCTAATGCTTGTAATTTTCAGAAGCAATTTACCTTAATTATTCATCACTATAATTTTCATGCATAATTTCTAAATCGTTCATTACCGGTGGGGGAATACTTCTCTAGATAACCTCTTGTTCTGTGTTAGTGGAGTGGTCTAGAGTTGCTAATGTAACAGTTATTTACAGCTGGTACAGTACGTCCACACCTATTTATGGTGCCATTTGGCATTTTTATGGCAAACAAGTCTCAGGAGTCCAGCATATAATAGTCAACTACACTTAATCGTAAACTAAAACAAAAAGAAAAACGAAAAATTGCACTTGAAATTAAATATATGTTAACTGAAATAAAATAAATTATTTAAAACATTTCACATTTAATTTAGTTTAACTTGATGTACTAAAAAAACTGAAAAATATAATAAAAACGATATTAAAAAACACTATTAAAGAAGGACAAACACAAAGCAAATTATTAAAACTTACCTAAATGAAATATAAAAAATTCCAATCTATAAACACTACAATAGGATTTAAATTATTCTAAAATAACAATGCATCAGTCTTCTTCCTGTAATTTTAAAACAGAATGAATTTTAAATCTCAGTAATCAAAATTTACTTTTTTTTTTAAACTTAAACTTTTAAACTTAAAGGATGAGTCAAAATAATTTTCTGTACTTGAAATCATGCCACAAATGCAGTCAAGTTTTAATTGTATTGAACCTTGAGCACGAAGGCCAATGTCTGAAACAAAACAATGAAATCTGTTCACAGACACATGATGCACTTTAACTGAATTCATTCAACATTATCTGTATTTCTGTGAATATGCGGCCCACATACAGGGATCACTACACTCTAAAAATAATAAACGGCTCAATTTAAATCTAGAACATTGATAGAACAAGAAAGCATGAGAGTGGTTAACTGAAAGGTGAGCTGTCAGGAAGTGGTTTTAAACTGTAATTTCCATAGATATCTCACTCAGCAACACTACCAAAGATGTGCATCAAGTAATACAAAGACATGATGTTCTATATAATTAACAAGACTGCAAGATGAGGATTGTGCATAGAGGCCATTTGAAAATAGACATGCATGTAACCATCTTTCTATTTGCCCTGGACATCTGAACTATAAAATGGTCATATGAAACAGAACTATTGAGCTCAACAATACTATAAGCTTTTCCACTGTTAGTACCTCTAACAACTTTCCACATGAGATCACTTCTCATTTTGAAATATCTACAGAGATTGTGGTTAAAAAAAATGTGTCAGACAAATAGGCAGCTGGGTTTAACACGGTTTAAAGGTTACAGAACAATGTGGGTGATAACATTTAAAACAGACTTTCTCTGAATGAGTTTACTAATTACAGTTGGTTTAGAAATTATATCTCTCCTACGTGGTAAGACAAGAAACCACAGAGCAAAACCTTAAACACAAGCGTGTACAAAATGTACAAGAATTACAGTGTTTAGCAGCCATAAAATATGGAAGAACGCACTTCAATCATGTTGTGGGTCAAGTAAAACAATCAAAAGAAACATAAACGATATTAAGATTGCAATTCATTCTATTTATACGTTTATTTAAGCCCTTGTTATTTGACTAAATTAGCTAATCTTAACCATGAATTTAAGAGACGTCATACTGAATTATCTCTAGCAGCTACACAAGAAGTTTTTTTTTTAATACGAGCACAAAAGGTAGCACAGGACAACAAAGTGTTTATCATTTGATCTTTTACAAGAGGAAAACCAACAGCCCGCATGCATGATTTGTCAATATCCTGTTTGGGTTTAAGTGCAAGGTCTAGAATTGAAACCAATGCTCGGACAATATGTTGCATTTAAGCCCATTGGATGGAAATTCTCGCACCCAGTTTTACATTACACATAAATATCAACATATTCTCATCAGATTCAGTCAATGGGACACTATACTTGTTATTTGGGGTCACACCAAATGCACATCATGAACCTTTGAAACATTTGAAAAATAAAGAAACAAATAAACAATGTAAATAACAAGTAGAATCATAAGTAGCATGGATCATTTCTTAAAATATCCTTTCTGAAAACAGGGCAGTCATTGGAGTTAGTCAAACATTACTGAGAGGGGCATCACTGCACCAGCACAAGCTGACACCAAATGAATTTGATAAAAAAAACAAATAAACAAGAGCAAAATAAATAAATAAACATTATCCTACCTGAGCAGGCTGAGCGGAGTCTGGTCAATATTCTGGATTTAAAAGCCGAAGTGTCACTTAAAGAACGAACTCGAAATACAGGAAACACCTGGGGAAATGTCTTTAAGTATGAAAAACTGTCTTCCTCCGCCATTCCGCTGTTTTGCTTGTATTTTTAGTTCTACAAAAAAAAGAAAAGAACGAAAAGTAGATTCGTTTCAGTGTCCTGTAATCTCGTTGTCAAGGTAACGCTGCTAAATTCTGTCTGTCTCTACCCGTCAGTTTATCGGTTGGACGAGAACTCACACTGTTTAGAGCCCAGGAGTCTCACTTTAACTTTTCACTTCAATAGAAACGTATCAATCAATAATAATATTTATTACATAACATAAATGCTTTTAACCCTACATAACATAACTGTGGTGGAAGAGGGACATCTTGTGTATATTCCCTATTCTCACACTACAATGTTTAGGTTTGTTTAATATTTTTTATTATCTTTTAGATTTGTGTGTGGTGTGTGTGTGTGTGTTTATTTAATTTTTTTC